>JAQIXU010001088.1:0-20726 GCA_034701245.1 Strigamia transsilvanica | reverse complement strand
AAATTTTGACCAAAAAGTCACTTCTTTTCACAAATTTTGACCAAAAAGTCACTTCTTTTCACAAATTTTGACCAAAAGTCAATTCTTTTCACAAATTTTGACCAAAAAGTCAATTCCTGTCACAAATTTTGACCAAAAAGTCAATTCCTTTCACAACTTTTGACCAAAACGTTTACTCTCTTCACAAATTCCAACCCAAAAAATATACCTATCTTTTACAAACTCAACCGCAAACGCCATTCTCGAACCAAAATACCAACATTTTCAAACCAAAACAAACCCAAACCCAAACCAACTTCAAAAAAAAAATAAAACAAAACAAAATAAACCTCCAAAACTACATCCAAAAACCCAACCAAACAACCCCCACCAAAAACCCAACTAAAATCCTACCTGAACCATCCTCAACATCAACATCATCCACTTCTTGTCCACCCATCTCTCCGCTCCCAGACGACGACTCTTGCTGCTCCCTACACGGCGGACTCATCCGTCCCAATATCCTCTCAATAGTAAACTCTTTCTTCGTCCGAACAACCAACGCCTTACTCCCCGTCTCCGCATCCATTTCTCCGTTCATTTCCAAACCTCAACTCAACTCTCCAAACCAACAACAAACACGCCACTACCACTCCTAATGAATCGAACGGCAAAACTGTTTAATGCGAAGCCAAAATCGGTAATGGCCAATTAAGCTCCTACTCGTTGGCCGCCAATCAGCCGCCAGAAGCAACTCGAGCTCGGCCAACATTTGGAAACGACTTGGGTGCTAATTAAGATGCTATTTTGGCGCCCATGGGACCAAACTTCCGTTTGCGCAGTCGCCAAACACTGTCAGTAGCTGCCTCTGACTCATTAGCTTGATTTGAACACGCCCCCGAGCAGAATTTACACATCTATTCCCGTAATTGGATCCGTAAGTGGCTCCTGCGTTTCTCTTTCACTTTTTAATTGCAACTCACGCGTTCTGTCGCGCTCTCACGCCCCCGCAAAACAGAAGCGAAGAAGAACTGCGACGTCGCCCTCCCCATTTCGTCCCTCTAAATTCAGTCCAGGCGCGCTCCTGGCGCCACAGATCGACTGGCAAATTCCCCTCACCGTATCCTTAACTCATCCATCAAAGTTATTTGTCTCGGGATTTATTGCTACGTAACGATTTCAGCATTTTTGTGCGCTGCACTTATCTATGGTTTGGTTGCGACGATAGATCAAATTTAAAATGGCGCACATATTTGTCGGTTTAAAATGGAGGGAGAGGTTGTTTTTTTTTGGTTTTATTATTTTAGGTTGAGTAAAAATTGTTTTATTTTTTATTTTTTTTTTTGGTTTCGGATCGTTTACATGATGCGTTTCGTCGTTATCTTGAAAACGTGTTGATAGACGGGAGTTGGGGCCGCCCTTGTGATTTTCCGTTGGCTGCGTTTGGATGTGAGGGCGTGACTCGAGTTTTGTTTGCAACTCATTAAAAATGGTTGATGGTGGAGTCTGGGTGTGTGAAACAGTCATTACTTAAGTTGAAATGTTATTTTAGTGTTTGTTTTTTTGGTTTTTTTTGGGGTTTTATTTGTCGAAATTGAGAGATTTGTAACACGATTGGATTTTTATTGACTTTGGGCGCAGTTTAATGAGTAGATGATGAGCTAGAGTCGCTATTTATGTTTGTTTGGACACGTTTTGGATTTATTTTTTTTATTATTTGTTATTTGTTGTTGATTTTATGAGGTAAACGGAAATTTCAGATGGAAACTACACTGCAAAAAATATAAGTGTTAAATTAAAAATATGGAGTAATATCCTTGGTGGTGTAACGTGTAAATTTATTCCAATATTACACCTTGACGTTGTAAAATAATTAAAAATAATAATTTTTATATTTTATTTTCGCATTACAATTTTACAATTTTTATAACAGTAATTCATGCCAGATGCGGAACGAAGGCTGACACTAGATGTCGCTTTTAACCAAAAACGTTCTACTTTTATTTTGCATATATTTAAAAACATAATCTAATTCTAATTTTTTTAATTAAAAAATTTAATTTTATAAATTATAACACTAAAAATCTACAAAATTAATCGCTTTCAGCCCGAGACTTTGTCAAGCAGCGCCGTTGACTGCGCTCTTTACGACCGCCATTTGTGTGTCACGCCGTTTCTTGGTCTTTTCATTGATCAGGGCCGTTACTTGATCTAAAAGTGAGACACTCCAATTTTTTCCTGCAAATAATCGGTTACTGCTCGTTCCAACGTTCACGTCTGATCCGCTCGTTACGAAGAAATGCCTGAACTGAGTGCAGCTGAAGTAGAAAAGAAACCCGCGATGGATGCCATGCTTGACGACAAGAAGGAAGATGACGGTAAAAAGGCCTAAAATAAGCGCACACCAAAAAATAAAAATAAAAACTTAACGTTTTTATAATCTAAACTAGATAGTAGCTCGGGGACTGAGTCGGACAGTGGATCCGATTTACCAGAACTCACAGATCCGGATCGTAAAATGACGAAAGACGCGTTTACCGAATCCATTTTGCAGCAGGGCCATAGTCAAGTATGAAAGAAATTAAGAAACACTGAAATTTATTTGTTAATTAACTGGTTGATTGGTTTTTGATTTTTTTTTTAGTTGGCCGAAGCTGCTGGGATCAATGAGGAAATTGCCAGCAAGGCGAAACAAAGCCGTAGTGAGAAGAAAGCGCGAAAGATTATGTCGAAATTGGGACTGAAACAAGTAAAATAAATGTTTACCCCGTAAAAAATGTGTTTTTGACCGTTTTTTCGGTAGAAAATGTGTTTTAAACCGTTTTTTTCTGTAGAAAATGTGTTTTTCACCTTTTTTTTCGGTAAAAATGTGTTTCATCGATTTTTTTCGGTTAAAAATGTCTTTTTCGCGCCAATTTTTTTCGGTAAAATATGTCTTTTTCACTGATTTTTTCGATAGAAAATGTGTTTTTAACCATTTTAACGATAGAAAATGTGTTTTTCACCGGTTTTTTTTCGATAAAAATGTGTTTTTTATCGATTTTTTCAGTAAAAAATGTCTTTTTCGCCGATTTTTTCGGTAAAAAATGTCTACTTCACCGATTTTTTTCGGTAGAAAATGTGTTTTTCGCAGATGTTTTCGGTAAAAATGTGTTTTTAATCATATTTTTCTCTTTTTTTGGGTATTTTTTAGGTGCAGGGCGTCGGCCGTGTCGCCATTCGACGAACGAAAAACATACTATTCGTTATTACGAAGCCCGATGTTTATAAAAGCCCCGCTTCCGACACTTACATCGTCTTCGGAGAAGCTAAAATCGAGGACTTGAACCAACAAGCTCAAATGGTCGCCGCGGAGAAATTCAAAACACCGGAAGCAGTTTCAGTCGGCGAAGCGACGCAAGCTGCAGTGTCGGCCCCGATACAGGAGGAATCCGAGGAAGAAGACGTAAAATAATTCTCATTTTTAATTAATTCTCAAAAAAAAATTAATTTCATTACTTTTTTCTTGATTTTAGATCGACGAAAGTGGAGTTGAAGCAAAAGACATTGAATTGGTCATGTCCCAAGCCAATGTCACGAGGTCTAAGGCGATCAAAGCGCTGAAGAACAACAACAACGACATTGTAAACGCAATTATGGAATTAACTATGTGAAAAGATTTGTAAATAAGGGAGGGGTGTGGTCAATTTCCCTTTAAGATTGGAAACTTGTGTATCGTTTGAAATAAAATGACTCATTTTAAGCGTAAATTCCGTTTCCTTTTTTTCGATTCGATTTATTTTTCATGCTTTTCCACTTAAAAGGAGACATGTTTATCCGTTTTAACGCGGAAGGACGTCAGTTTGGTGTATAATCCTGCCCTTAGGCTATGGTTTTTCTAGAATAAAAATAACATCTTGATTGGGTAACATCAAATGGTCAGCATCATGTCCGAAAATGTCGTTGAGTTTTGTCTGATTGTGTTGAGCCTCCATGTTTTTGTTGAAGGTAAAATGGCGGATTTTAAAATTTTTTATTTTACTAATGATTTAATAACTTTTTGTGTTCTTAAGGTTTTGATGCGACTGAGAAGTCGTCGCAACCGTCGTGTGTCGATAGTGTTTGTAAGAAAGTTTCGGATTGCGAATTCGTGTTGAGAAATATCAGGAATTCGGCGCCGAATTTGTGTGGTTGGGCTGGTAGGACGCCATTGGTTTGTTGTCCCGTTCCCGTAACTGTAACTAGATCGTCCGAATCCGGTAAAACTGAAGTGATAGATAACGAAATATTATTTGTTTAATAATTTAAATTTATTGTTTGTTTTGTTAGAGTGTGCTCGGACAAATGAACAAGATTTCCCCGGTCGGCAAGTGAGGCCGCTTTTGCCTTTCCCCGGTGCACAACCGGCGAGTTTGACTCCAAAACCGTTGATCGTCGGTGGCAGAGATTCGCTTTCCGATTCCAGACCTTGGATGGTGGATTGATTATTTTTTGTTTGGATTAATGTTTTGTTTATTTATTTATTTATTGTTTGGATTTTAGGTTGCACTTTTAGACAAGGGTCCCGGAAATGTTCTTGCACGATTTTTCTGTGGCGGGAGTTTGATTGGAGCTCGATATCTTCTTACAGCCGCTCATTGTTTTATTGGAAGGTGAATGAATGAATATGTATGAGATAATTGAGATAATATCCATATTGTGTTATGGTCTTAAAAACGAATTTTTGGTCTTAAAAACGAATTTTTGGTCTTAAAAACGAATTTTTGGTCTTAAAACGAATTTTTGGTCTTAAAAACGAGTGTTAAAAACGAATTTTTGGTCTTAAAAAACCAACTTTTGGTCTTAAAAACGAATTTTTGGTCTTAAAAAACCAACTTTTGGTCTTAAAAACGAATTTTTGGTTTTAAAAAACCAACTTTTGGTCTTAAAAACGAATTTTTGGTCTTAAAAATGAATTTGTGGTCTTAAAAACGAATTTGTGGTCTTAAAAACGAATTTTTGGTCTTAAAAACGAATTTTTGGTCTTAAAAACGAATTTTTGGTCTTAAAAACGAATTTTTAGTCTTAAAAACGAATTTTTAGTCTTAAAAACGAATTTTTGGTCTTAAAAACGAATTTTACAATCCAATTTTATTTCTAGGGCTTTAGATACGCGGCAATTCGAAATTCTGATGGGAAACAACAACTTAGAACTAGCAAGCCGCCATGACGTCGACAAGATAACTCTTCACCGAGGTTTTTCAGATTCCATCTGGTATAACGACATTGCAATAATTCGACTACAAAACGAAGTTTCCTTCAGCAAGTCAATTCGCCCGATTTGCCTTCCGCCTCCTTCGGCTCGAAACATGAAATTCCAATCTTCGACGACCACTGTAGCCGGATGGGGCAGACTGAAATTTGAGGGCAATTTGAGTGAAAAGTTGCAAGAAGTGAATCTGCCAGTGATTCCCAATCCACAGTGCGATAACATTTTGTTGTCCATTCGTGGAGTTCGAGCTCGCTACCCAAGCGGAATTACAGATAGTATAATATGTGCAGGAAGTGACACACCTAAGGATGCTTGTGAGGTTTGGAATTATATTTTTTTGTTTTTTGTTTTATTTTTATTTTATTTTATTATTTTTAGGGTGATTCAGGGGGCCCCATGTTTATTCCTGATAAAATGACACAACGTTGGTTACTCATTGGGGTTGTGTCTACTGGTTTCCAGTGTGCTGTGCCGGGCGTACCGGGCATATACACGCGTGTCACTTCGTATATTGGCTGGATAAATGACAATTTAAATTAATAAAATGATGTTTTTATTTGTGTAACGAAAGATGTCGTTTTTTCCAGTATAGTTGTGGATGAATTTGGGTTCACAACTGGACTGGAAGTGGTATAATGTTTTGTTTTGTACATTTATACTTGAAATTTTATTTCGGGGAATGTAATTGTGGTGAAAAGAATAAATGAAATGAAATAAAATAAGTGATAAAACTCATATTTTTTCAATAATTCATTCGGTTGTGGACTTGTGATACGCAAGCGCCATTGGTGTAGCATTTCATTTTCCTCGATTTCTGTGGTTCGAATGAAACGTAATTTTTAAGACAGAATTTTATTCTGAAGTTAATTACACGGAAAATATTCTTTATTAAACGAAATCGCTCGATTTATATACAAATATAAGAAGGTTTAGATAGAAATACAAAATGTATCAATAAACTTAATTAAACGCAATGGCAAGAGAGGTCGCTTTCGTCTATAGCTACAACGTTACGAAACGTTTTCGGTGAGCCAAAAGTAGCAATTTGAAGCCGGTAAATAGAATAATTTAATTGATATTTTAACCGGTAAATAATGTGTTCCATTTTGCCATAATCCAAATTCTAGTTTCTACTTTTCTGGACGCTACGATGTCCATCTCGAAGAAAGATCTGGACGAACTGAAGCCGTGGATTGACCGGACAGTGGAACGATTTTTCGGCGCAAGTGAACCGTCTTTAGTCAACACGGCTGTCAATTGCCTAGCGAATGGCTTTGACAAACAAAAAACAACGGGTATACATATAGAAATAAGCACCAGAAGCAGATTTCTAACCTTGACCTTCAAATTCACATCAAAATTGAAAATTTCTTTGTTTTTCACGACAAATTCGCATTAAGATTGAATATTTAATTGTTTTTCACGACAAATTCGCATTAAAATTGAATATTTTATTGTTTTTCACGACAAATTGGCACAAAAATCCAAAATTTCATTGTTTTTCATGTCAAATTGGCACCAAAATTCAAAATTTATTTTTTTTACCAACAAATTCGCATTAAAATTGAATGTTTTATTGTTTTTCACGACAAATTCGCATTAAAATCCAAAATTTCATTTTTTTTCACGACAAATTCGCATTTAAATTGAATATTTCATCGTTTTCCATGACAAATTCGCATTAAAATTGAAAATTTCTTTGTTTTTCACGACAAATTCGCATTAAAATTGAATATTTCATCGTTTTCCACGGCAAATTCTCATTAAAATTGAATATTTCATCGTTTTCCACGACAAATTCGCATTAAAATTGAAAATTTCTTTGTTATTTTCACAGACAAATTGGCTTCTTTGCCATTACTGGACGAAACCAAAGCTGCAAAACTTTGCGACAAAATATTCGAGACCTTAGACGACCTGAAAATAAACAAACCAAAGGCGAAAAAGAGATCGAATGTAAAAAAAAACAAATTTTAGTCAACTTTAAATGAATTTCGAGATTAATTTTTCGGTTAATTTGTGTAGGAATTCGGAAACAACGATTTTGAGTCGAAAAAAGCGAAAGAATTGATTTTGGAGGAGAATTTGGTGGCACCTGGACAACCGAGTCCGGGGCAGTTGACGACGATGCAAATAAAGGAAATGATGGCGTTGGCGCAGAGGACGATAGAGGAGAGGAAAAAGGCGTTGAATCAAATCCAATTTGATCACGCGGTGGCAAAAGTGAATGCGGCGCTCACGTCGCCGATACCGTCGACAGTTCCGTTTCCTCCGCCGATTTTGAGGCCGCCGGTGATTTTGCCTCAGTTGCCCGTGCCTATCGAGGAAATGGAAAAACAAAAGAAAATTGCTGAATTACAGAAACAGATTCAAGCGAGGCTTAGCGCAAGACCCAGTTTACCGAGTGGAGTTTCGAATATGTAAATTATTGTTTGAATTGAAAGTTGGGGTGAAGGTTTTGGGTGCATATGAAAACTGCTTGCAATAATGCTTCTTTAGGTTCAAAAATTAAACATTTTTGGTGGTAAAAATGAAACTTTTTGTGCAAAAATGCAATTTTTTTGTGCAAAAATGCAATTTTTTCTGCAAAAATGCAATTTTTCGTGCTATAATGTACTTTTCATCCATACAAACAGTGTTTTTACGTACAGAAATTGATCTTAGATGATAAACTGAATATTCCAGTGCAAAAATCGACTTTTTAGGCACTAAATACACTGATTACGTGCAAAATATTTTATTTCCTGGATAAATGCACTTTTTATTAGAAAAAATTAATCGTCGACTAAAAACTGCATTTTTAAATGCAAAAGTCCATTTTTTTATTACGTAAAAGCACTTTTTATACACAAAAACGTGCAAAAATGACGTTTTTAGACCAAAAAAGCAACACAAATTTGCTTGCGCTTTAATGCCACCAAACCCTGAATCTATGAATTAATAACTAAATTCTTTTTCATAATTAAAACAGGAAACAAATGCCAATAATTCCAACCAAGTAAGTTTTTTCAAACAAATTGCATCTTTATTTATATATATATAAAATATTTTCTTCTAGACCAACGCCATTAATTCTAGACGACGAAGGAAGGACGGTCGATGTGACCGGAAAAGAAGTGCAGCTGACTCAAAGAATGCCAACACTAAAGGTTTCAATTCAAAAAATCATCTTTCACACCTTATTTCATTTACTTCTCTTTGCAGGCGAACATTCGAGCAAAACGTCGCGAACAATTCAAATTAAATCAAGAAAAAGTCCAAGAAGAAGTCGTAGACAACCGATACTTCGATCCACGAGTCGCCGGAAAACTAGCTCAAAGAAACAAAAGAATATTCAAATTCCACGACAAAGGCAAATTCGAACAGTTGGCGCAGCGATTGCGAACGAAAGTAAGCCGCGAATCGATGAAAATTGAAAACTTAACCCTAAAAACGTGAAATTCTCGCGCAGGCACAGCTCGAGAAATTGCAGCAAGAGATCTCGCAGGCGGCGAAGAAAACCGGAATATCTTCAGCAACAAAACTAGCACTCATAGCGCCGAAAAAAGAACTCTTGGACGACCAAATTCCGGAGGTGGAATGGTGGGACGCGGTCATCCTGCGATCCGATACGTAATACGAGGAAAAATTTGTGATTTTTGGTTTTTAAATTGGAAAAATTTGATTTTTCTTTTTAGTTACGAGTTTGTACTCAATCACGAGGATTTGCAGTCGTATAAGAAATTCGAAGGAATTACTCATTTGCTCGAACATCCGATTCAGATGCGGCCACCTTGTGAGAATAATTTGAATTTATGATGAAGTTTGATTTTTTTTTTATTTGATTATTTTATTTTTTTTTGAATAGCTGAGCCGACGAAACCGGTTCATTTGCCGGTTTATTTGACGAAAAAGGAGCAGAAGAAACTGCGGAGACAGAACCGGAGAGAAGCGTGGAAGGAAAAACAAGAGAAAATCCGTTTGGGGCTCGACCCGCCGCCCGAACCCAAAGTGCGAATGGCGAATTTGATGAGAGTTTTGGGCACCGAGGCGGTGCAGGATCCGACGAAAATCGAAGCACACGTCCGAGCGCAGATGGCGAAAAGACAAAAGTAACGACTAACGACATTGAAATAAGTTACAATCCGTTTGATTTTTTTCCACATTTTAACAGTTTTTACTCATTTCTTTACGGTTTTTACTCATTCAAACATTTTTAAGACGTTTTTACACAAATTCAACCACTTTTAAGCCATTTTTTGTCCTTTTGTCGTTGTGAAATTGTGAAAAGAATGCGTAAAAATGGTTAAAAAGTGGAAAAATCTAAAATTTTTCACTTTTTCACACCAAAAAAAGGGTTGAAATGGTTAAATGTTGGTTGAATTTGGGTAAAATCGTGTTAAAAATGGTTGAATGAGTAAAAAAACGGTTAAAATGTGAAAAAAATTGAAAATGAAAAAAAAGATCATTCGGACGCAACCCTAATCAATTTCACCCGAATCGAAAACATTTACTCATTAATCATTTCCAACAGGGCCCACGAGGAAGCAAACGCAGCGCGGAAATTGACGACCCAACAACGGAGGGATAAAAGAGTGAAGAAAATGAGAGAGGATCTTTCGCTGGGCGTCTGCGTGACGGTCTACAGGGTGCGGGAGCTGACGAACCCGTCGAAAAAATTCAAAGTCGAAACAAACTGCAATCAATTACACATGAGCGGTTGTGTTGTTTTGTACAGAGATTGCAACGTCGTAGTCGTCGAAGGCGGTAAAAACAAACGAATCCTACGTGCAAATTAACCGAAATTAATCGAAATTTTTCAATTTAAGGACCAAAACAACAGAAAAAATTCAAGAAATTGATGCTACATCGAGTCAAGTGGGGCGAAGATAATATTTCGAAAGATCTTGGTAGAAAAATCGACGAATTTTGTCTGTTTTTCGTCATTTTTCATCATTTTTTCGTCGTTTTTTCGCAGATGATGGATCGGAAGATCGACGCAATCGCTGCCATCTGGTGTGGGAAGGCACAGTTAAACATCGCTGCTTCGGCGATATGAAATTTAAAGTTTGTCCGACGGAAAACCACGCGCGAGATCATTTCAAGAAGAACGGAGTCGAACATTACTGGGACCTGGCGTACAGCGGCTCGATTTTGGAGTCGGCCGACGTCTAGATTCGTGGCGCCGCGTTTACATGGCGGTTTTCTGTTTGAATTGTACGAATAGTTTTTTGTCTGGTCGTGATAGAATGAAATTGATTAAATTGAACTAATGAAAAATAGATTTGAAATATGAATTTTCTTCGGATGAATGTGAAATAAATCTGATTTGTTTAAGATGTTTTGTGGTTGTTGTTCGGAATATTAAAAAGGAAATTATTTTTTTAAATTTTTAATGATATAAATAATTAAGTAATTGTGGTATTAAGATACTGAATGAACATGTTTATAACGTTTGAGTCGGTTACGTGCGATTTGCTGTATGAGATGAATTGTCTTCTTAGCCTGGTCAGTTCACCGGCACTTACAGCACGCGTTAGATTTAAGTGGATAAAATTAAGGAATGGATTTTTTTTTTGTGTGTGTAAAAATAATGGTGGGGCGAGGTATTTTTGCAGGTGGGTAAAGATTCATAAATGGATTTTTTGGGTAGAAAAAGGCATTTTTTGATATGAAATTGATTGTTCAGATAAAAAAAATGCATTAATATACGTAGGATTTTACTTTTTAGGTGCAAGAATGCACTTTCACGTGCAAAAATTCATTTATATGTGCAAAAATACACTTTTAATGTACAAAATGCTTTTGTAACGTGCAAATATTCACTTTTAGGTGCAAAAATGAATTTTTTTACGTGCAGAAATGCATTCTTTTAACATGCAAAATGCATTTTTTAGGGGCAAAAATGCATTTTTTACGTGGATACATTCATTTTTAGGTGCAAAAATGCATATTTTACATGCAAACATTCATCTTTAGATGCAAAAATGCATTTTTTACGTGCAAACATTCATCTTTAGATGCAAAAATGCATTTTTTTACGTGCAAACATTCATTTTTAGGTGCAAAACTGCACTTTATAAATGCAAAAATGTACGTTTAATGTATTAAAAGATGCAAAAATAATGCATTTTAGATCCAAAACATATCTGCTTCAGTTACCCCACCCTTGTCCCGTCACTGACAATAAACGAAAATAAGCTTGAAAAGGATATTTGTACATTCGAGTTTGGTATCTTGATGCCACCTGTTTCACCAGATCTCTGAGCTTCTAAAATAAACTGAAAAAAGCAACAAAAAAGTTGTAATTTGACGATAATAAAAATTCTCCAGCAAACTTTTCATACATTGACAACTTCTTGCGTTTTCCGATCCAATTCGTATAAATAATTAGTGGAATTTAAAGGAACCTGACAAAAACAATTAAAAGCAAACATTATCAAGAGAAAATTGACAACTTTCCACGTTTAGTACCAACCGATTGCGTCGATTTATTCGGTTTTAGTCGTTGCACCGCGAACACAGCGTCAGATACTTGATCCATCGATATTTCCCCATCACTTTGCACCGTTATTAACGGTTTATCCCATCTATTTCTCGAGTCAGGAGCTTCAAATCTCTGAACAAGTTCATCAAACCTAATGAACAATAATTAATGGTCAGTTTATTGATTGTAATTAGATAATACCGTAAAGCTCCGAATAAATGCCCAAAACTGGAATTTTATGCAAAAAAAACTGTATCTTTAGGCCCAAAGTGTACCTTTTTGGCCTAAAAATACAGATTAGGCCCTTAAAACTGCATTTTTGGCTTAAAAAGTACATTTTTGGGCCTAAAAATACAGTTTTTGTGCATAAAATTCCAGTTTTGGGCATTTATTCGGAGCTTTACAGTAATACAATTTACACTTCTCGGTTATAAACTTCTGAATCGACTTTTGCCACATTCCATTCCCAAGCTGTTTCCTTATTTACGTCTAAGTGAATCTAGAATTTAGAACATTAAAACAAAATTAACATCAAAATATAAAACATAATTGCTGCAATTTACCACCAGGTGCGTTGTTTTCATCAACTTGGCCAAACAAAATAATTCATATCTGTAACCTTTAATGTAATTTGACGAATCCAATATGACGGTGGTTCCGTTTACAAGTAACCTAAGTCGAAAAAAATATTATATTACTCGAATTTATATTTTATTTCAGAAATCAGAATAATAATAGTTGTTTACCGGTTTACTTCTGATTTCAGGTTGGCTCTCATGTCTTTTTCTTTCCTGACATCTGTCAATAGATGGCATTTTTCAAAAAAATAACGAAAATTAATTTCGATCGCTTGCAATTTTGCTTTTAATTTGCAATGGGATTACTTTTGTTTCGTTCGAGTAAGTAAATAGTTATTTAGATTGATTTTACTAACCTGAAAATGTTTGGTTTTTCTGGTACGAGGAATCGCTTACGATTTCGGCGCGTGTTGGTTTACTTGACTTTTCTTCGAAAAAACGCTTTAGTTTGTTGGTTAATGTTGTTTTTCCACTGCTTGGGTAACCACAGATTATGATTAAAGGCATCGATTCTAGCGGCACGTGGAATAAAAGCTTAAAAGAGTAAAGTTATAACGCCTCGCTGGATGGCTTGGCTGTATAAAATCACAAAATGGCCGCGGTTGAAACAGTTTCCAGTTCAATTGTGAAATCGTGGCAACTGGACTGGAATTTGTAGTGCCGTTTAAAAAGAAAACAACTCGAAACAACTTGACATTTTTCATAATAGTAAAACATTTAATTTGAGTTAAATATTTGTTTTATTAGTTATCTATCAATTTTGTGTTTAAAAAAATAAAATACAATAACATGTTTGACGTTATAAATTGTCCAAATCTCTCGCTCCATGAGAAGAATATGACGTCACCCGCCAAATTTAAAAAGGCGCGAAAAGGGTTCATGTTTATAACGTTCTATTGTTACTTCCAGTCCAAAAACCCGCTAAACTGCTTCTGCCGTTCAGGAACCTCTTTGTGTCTCACTTCTCGACGAAAATGCCGAACTCAACTCCAGTTATCAAATTTAAACGTGTTTCCGAGAATGCTTTTGAGCCGAAAAAAGGATCGGAATTCGCCGCTGGTTTCGATCTTCGCAGGTAAAAATCAACTTTCATGAATTAAATTTACGACCGATTAAAACATTAATAATTTTTATTTGAATTTGAAGCGCCAACGAATACACGGTTCCACCGATGGACAAACTACTAGTTTCGACCGATCTGCAAGTCGCACTTCCCGACGGTTATTACGGACGAGTTGGTACGAAAAATGGATGAAAAAGAAACAAAACAAAAAATGTAAAAAAGCGTAAAAATTGTAAAAATTATAAAAATTAATTAAATTACAGCCCCACGAAGTGGTTTAGCATTGAAACAGTTCATCGACGTCGGTGGTGGTGTAATTGACCAGGATTACAGGGGCACACTGGGCGTAATTCTATTCAATTTCGGTAAAACGGAATTCAAAGGTTTGTAAATTGGGAATTTCTTTGTGTGAATTTTATTCGTAATCGAATTGTTTCTTCAGTTTCTAGAGGCGATCGAGTCGCGCAATTGATTTGCGAAAAGATTTGCTATCCAACGTTGCTGGAAGTTGAAGTAATTTTAGGATTTTTGTAATTTTTTGGGTTTTTTTAAATTTTTTTTTATTTTTTTTTAGGATTTGGACCAAACTGGGCGCGGTGAAAGCGGTTTTGGTTCGTCCGGAATGAATTAAGTGCGTTAAATGTGTTGGTTTTGTTGATTTTTTTTTAATGTTGATTTACATTTTGGATACAATTTCCGAATCCGGGGAAGGATTCTTAACAAGATCTCGAATTTTAGTGAATTTTGGGTGGTTTTTATCGCCGATTAGTTTGAACAGCACCGATTCGCTGGTTGTAATGTAGCAGCCGATTTGACTCAGTCTCTATAAAAACAAAGGAAAAAGAACACCATTAGAGTTTGTGTTTTCTCGGTAATTTTGATCTCCCGGGATATCGGAACTCTCAGTACTAAAATTTTTAAACCAAAAATTGATGTTTTAGATCACAATCGACATTTTTAGACCAAAAATCGATGTTTTTAATTTAAAAATTGACATTTTTAGACCAAAAATCGATGTTTTTAATTTAAAAATTGACATTTTAGACCAAAAATTGATGTTTAAATCTGAAAATTGAAGTTTTAGACCAAAAATCGATGTTTTTAATCTAAAAATTGACATTTTAGACCAAAAATTGATGTTTTAATTTGAAAATTGACATTTTAGACCAAAAATCGATGTTTTTAAACTAAAAATTGACATTTTAGATCAAAAATCAACATTTTAAGACCGAAAATCGATCCTTTTAATCTAAAAATTGACATTTTAGACCAAAAATCGGTGATTTTAATCTAAAAATTGACATTTTAGACCAATAATAATTATTGGCATATAAAAAGTCGATTTTCGGGCTAAAAGATCAAATTTATTTTGGCTAAAATAATTTTTCATAACGTCACAATGACGAGCTGAAGTCACCAACATTTTGCCGGTGTCAACACCATAATTAGTTTCTAAATTACTTGGAAAGCTAAAAGTCTGTCTTGACTCGTTCGACTGCTGGTCGCATCCGCCACAACGTGTACTTCCAAACCACGTGCTAACAAATCCATGGCCGTTTGTTCGATGCACACGTGCGTCTAAATAATTACTCGCGTTAGAACAATTAGAGGGAAAAATTCGTATCGATTTAATCGTACTTCATAGCCGAATAAAATACACGTTTTAACGCTTTTTAACTCTTTTTCCAACAGATTTTCCACTTCCGGACAAACCATGCTGAATTTGGTTTTGGTTATCACGCCGCCGAGTGCGTGTTTCACGTCCAATTCGGCAATCGTCGAACCCAGACCTTTCGGATACTGAAATATGTCGATTTGTTAGAATTTTTGTTTTGTTTATAATGATTTGTAATTGGACGTTTAATTTAATACTTTACCTGTTCGGTGACGATTGTGGGAATGTCCAACGCTTTTGTCGCCTCGATCTATGAGAAATAAAGAATTTTTTTTCAGTTTTTCAATTAATTTTTGTTTGGATTTTTATTTGTTTACCATTTTTACGGCCACTGCGATTGTTTCGACAAAATGGCTGACGACATTTTTGATTTTTTCCTGGATGTCGCATACCATTACGACGGTGGTTTCTGGACTCAGGAAACCTAACTGAGGTGCCATTTTTTTATTTTAAATGATGCGCAACGTTGCAAATTATTGATAATTTCGTGGATAAGGAGTTTTTTTCAGTAATCACTCGTCGACTGATGCTGATTTTTGAGATTTTATGTGTAAAGGTAGTGGAAAAACCTGATTTAAAAGAAAAAAATCGTTTCGGAAAAAGTTTCATAGTACGTCTAAATAACAAACACAAACAATTATGATATTTCTAACGTTTTAAATTTCAACTTTTAAATAAATTCCTGTTTTTGACTGCATCAAAAATGATTTTAATGAATTTATCCACATTTTAGCAGCACCGAGACCGTGAACATACAATAAATAGTTATTAAATGAGCCGTTAGGGTGACGGGAGTCTGACTGGTAATTTTTAAATATTTTCTTTTCTTATTTTTAATTTTTCTCATTTTTTCATTAATTTCTTTTAACTTTCTATGAATTTTTATCTTGAAAACCAACAAGTATTTTTCCCACCGCTTTTCATGCGGGTCGTCAGTGACAGGGTTTAAAATTTCGTGAAAGTAATTATTTATTTCTTACGTGAAAGAAATTAAAGAAATTAATTGAAAAAAATTGAAATTAATTGAAAGTAATTATTTTATTGCTCATAATTTTATTTTATATTAGTTAATTGTAAAAACCACTAATAATAAATACATTATTGCGATGTTGCAGTGGTGAAATTTGTCATTTTTCAAGTGAAATGTATTATTTTTTATGCGAAATATTTTATTTTTCGAGTTAAAGTTTAATTCTTTAATTAAAATCATCCGTCACTGACTCAGTGACGGATGAAGATGAAATCGTCATCCAAGGCGACGTTAAGGATGACGTCATGGATGCAGTTACAGAAATGGCCAAAGGTTTGTTTGAATTGATTAGATTTTGTTCTTGCAGGGTTTTTATTGGTGAGTTTTAATTTTTAACAGATTTCTGAAAACTTTGTTAGAAATAATATTTGAATTAAATTCTTAAGTATAAGTGAAATAATAAACTTGCAAAAAGACAACAAAAAATAATTAATTTTGAAGATATTCGATCAATTTCTTTCCATATTCGACGTGAGACACTTCCGAAACAGTTACGACAATCGTCTTGATGCGATTTTCATCCTAAATTTGATTTAAATTTAAAAAAAAAAATGATTATTAAATCTACAAAACGACTTATTTCACAATTACCAGTATTACATTATAATTCTCCACTTTAGCCCTCAACTTAAAAACAAATGAATTAAAAGTGGCTTCCATAATGGCGGCATGCACTTGTTTCTCGTCCTACGAATAAACAATCACTCGTTACTTAATTATATCAACGATTCGGTTAGAATAATTACCCCGGATTGCATCAAACTGCCTAATTCCTCAGCCGTTTTCCCCAATACAGCTTCGGCCTGCTCCTGGAAACAAGTCACCCACAAATTGCCGCTGTAATCCGCCAAATTCATCTAAAAATCAAGCGAGAATTACGAATTTTTTTTCCTAACCAAACCAAACCTTAACCTTACGTTGAGCAGTAAACGCCATTTGAAATCCGTTACTTCGCGGTCGCACTTTTCGCATCGGTAAAACCCGTCGTTTTCCACAACTTTCTTGATGCAGCCGGGTACTGCGCATGCCTAGACGAGTGCAATAAGTAATAAATAATGGCGGGAAAAATAAGGATTTGTACTTTGTAAAGGCAATTTTCCTTCTTGATCGTAACAACCACCGCTTTGCAAGTGAAGTAATCCGCTTTGTCTCCGCCACCCATGTTGTCCTCTTCGACTTGTGACAGGGATTTCCAGTCGGCCGGACCCGAGAAACCAGCTCCGCTCTTCGATGACAACGATTTGATGTCCGAATGTGCCGCTTCGTTGTCGAACCACGATCGCAACGAAAAGGTTTCGCTGCAGTCCGGATTAACTTGCATGATGCTCGACTGTATCATCGACAATGAACAACCTGCAACAATTTTTCAACTTTTAAATTAAAGTTAATCGATTTTTTTAATATGTGAATAGGGTTTCTTTTTTCCCAGTTATTTTGAATTTTCAGGTTTTCGGGTCTACAATTTTTAAACCAAAAATTGACATTTTAGAACAAAATTCGACATTTTAGATCAAAATTCGACATTTTAGAACAAAATTCGACATTTTAGATCAAAATTCGACATTTTAGATCAAAATTCGACATTTTAGACCAAAATTCGACATTTTAGACCTAAATTCGACATTTTAGACCTAAATTCGACATTTTAGACCTAAATTCGACATTTTAAACACAAAAAAAATCAACCTTTTTAGACCAAAAAATCAATGACATACGAACCTCCAAAATCGGACACACGAGCGCCTTTAACAGCAATTACTGGATTCAAAGATCCATCGAATTTCTCCGCATCATCACCCCACAAAGTCAAATTGATCTCAGTTTTCGATTTATCCACCAACTGTAATTCCCGCTTTCTGAGTTCGCGATTCGCCTTCGATGTAAAGGTTTGCACGTCGCCGCAACTTTTGCATATCCCAAGCACATCTGAAACGCTTAAATTAAGTAACTTCATCTTCAAACTCGAGATAAGTCTCAGCTTACCGACAATGGCGTCTTTGGCCGCATTGCTCAAGCTTTGTATGGACACAAAATTAAATTGAACTTGAGGCATATCAGGTACATCGATGTCGTTGCACAACACCACAATGGTGTCCTTGTGGAAGTTTATTTCGTAATCGTGATTTACGGTATACTGCTTGTTTGCATTCTTCAGCTGTGCGTTAGACACGTAAAACACCTGGAACGAAACGAAGAGTCGTTTAAAAATGGAAACAAAACGTTAAATTTATTAAGTTTTACCTTTCCTTCGATTAATACGTCGAAGAATTTGTCACATTCGGCGTTGAATGCAGTCGCTTTTATTTCTCCGGTGCTATCGAGCAATGTTACCGAAAATAATTTCCCGTCGCCTCTCGCATTACTCCACGTTCGAATTGACGTTTTGTTGATGACGCGCGCACAAATTGGCCACCTAAAACGGAACGGAACTAAGTAAAGTTTAACAAAATACTTTAATTTATTTAATTTGCCTGTTCTGGTAAGGCGTAAGAGACGAAATTGGAAAGGTGGATTGACGTTGGTTCGACATATTCGATGCAAACGTGAGGTGTCACAGTTACGGTTATGTCGCCCGGTTTGGTTTTGGCGCAGAGGAAAGGACCGGACCGACCAATCACGGCGATTTTTAAGAACGATGAATTTTAACATAAATTTACATACTAAAAAATTAATATTTTTATTTATTTTTTAATTTCAACTTAAATTTGCTATTTTCAAAACGTTATTTCATCATTTCGAATTAAAACATTACTCGCTCTAGTGTCTGATGGCGATATGGATAAAATCGAGTCTTTATTTCATTTCAATTAATTTATTTATTCAGCACTCCAGTTAAAAATACAATTTGTTTATTTTGAGTTAAGACACAAGGGGCATATTGGAGACACGATTTCCGAATCCGGAGACACTTGGCGAATAAGTTCCCGGATTTCGGAAAACTTCGGATGGGCTCTACCACTCGACATCAATTTCAAAATAACCGAATCCACCGTTGTAATGAAGCAACCAATTCGACCCAATCTCTAAAAAATAAAAATCAACTAAATCAAAAAATAATTTAACCAATTTTTCCAACTTTATTTACGTCGAATGCTAGAATCCGATCTTGTCGCGATCTACTCGAAGTTGCATCTGCTACAATATGAACTTCCTTCCCAAGAGCTAACAAATCCATAGCAGTCTGTTCGATGCAAGCATGTGCCTAGAAAACAAAGCAATCAAATCAAATAATCTTTTATTCACATGGTGATTTCAATCTTAAAAACAACTAAAACAATGGGTTTTCATTGTTTCCTAACAAAGCATTTCCGCTTAGCCTAAAATTAGACGGGATTTTGAGCGCGGGTTTTAGTAACACCCCACTACAATGAGTGTCAACCAGTTTTTCCTATCACCCACTCTATTATTCAGATAATAAGGAAAAGAAATAAGAAAAGAAATCTTACCTCGTGGCCAAATAAAACGCAACTTTTTATGTGTTTTAACTCATTTTCGAACGTTGTAACCACTTTTGGAAGCAGCATGCTGCATGATGATTTTACAATTATTCCATCAAATGCACGTGTGATGTCCAGTTCAGGAACAGTTGGGCCCAAAGCTTTGGGGTACTGGAATTGATATGTTTCACTTTCTATCAATTTTGTTGTGAATATGTAATTTATATACCTGTTCAGAGACGAGCAGAGGAATATCAAAGATCTTTGCACCGTTGACCTAAAATTAAAAGAGAATAAGATAATTTCACATCCATTTGTTTATTTATTTATTTATTTTATTTTATTTACCAATTTTTCAGCTACAATTAATGTTTCGGCAAAGTTGGAGATAACATGCCTAACGTTTTCTTGGATGTCGCATACCATAAAAACAGTTGTGGATCCATCCAAATAGCCTAATTTTGATGCCATTTATTTGGGTTAAGATGTGCACTGTAACTGATACAGTTTTTAGATTTGAAAAATTGAGGTTTAAGAGAGACTAGCAGGCCCGCTCATCCAATAGGATGGGAGGCGAGGCCATTCTTTGTAAAACAAACTTCTAAAAGTTGGCATATAAAAACTAATTGATTTCCATATGAATAAGCACGAAAAATACAATTAAGCCTTTTTTTTATTTGCAGGCTTCCTTTCTTCCATCCCTCCATCCATTCATCGGTCCACCTGTGCATTCATTTTTTTTTTCATTTGTTTTACTTTGTAATGTAATTGGAAATTGATTTTCTTTTGTTGAACAATTTTCAAGGAGGGGCAGAAAATTGTTGCAAAAACAAATTTTTAAAAGTTGGCATATAAAAATAAAATTAAGCCCTTTTTTATTTGCAGGATTCCTTCCATCCATCCGTCCATCCATTAATCCATCCATCCACCGATCCATCCACCCATTTGTGCATTTATTTATTTTTGTTCATTTGTGTTTTTAGAATACCGAGATTCTGCAAGTATAGTTTGTATCCGTGGAATTAATTTTTCATAGCGCTTACTTTTTGTTGAATGCATTTTTATCTAATAAAATGCATTTTAAATGTACTCTTTTGAGTGGGGGGTTGCGGTGTTGCGGGGTTGCGGGCACTTTTTCTTAATTTGGACCTGCCGCCAATCATAATTAAACCACAGTTTGGATTCAAGGCTGCATTGTTTACGGTTTGCAGGAGTTCGTAGCAATATCCCGAGATGGCGCCGGCGAAAAAAGTGGAAACAACAATGAA
>JAQIXU010001087.1:0-20743 GCA_034701245.1 Strigamia transsilvanica | reverse complement strand
CACTTCCTGTTGTATGGTGAATTCACAAAAAATGGACTTAGTCATTATTTCCAGCATGACAGCTGCGGCTAAAAATATTTGGAGCTCAATTTGAGCACAATTTCACTTCGCGCTTCTTTTTGGATGACGTAGCTGAGGGTTTAAAGAAAAATGAGCTGATGGGGAAATGGAATTAAGTTGGGGAGTGTTGATGTTAGATGCATTGTATCGTGACGACATTAACACCTCCAAGGGTGACTGAAGGCAAAAAATCGATGGTCTATCAATAATTAACAAAGATGGGTCGTTGAGTGTCTTCGCCTGGGTTTTCTTGACCGGTCGATTTATTTTTTCTTTTTTTTAAATGTCTGGTTGTGCGTTCGGGGGCTTTCTCGGCATTGATCGCGTCTCTGGGTGATGGAACCCTCCCTCCGCTCTCTGTTGATGGAAGCGCGCGATTCTTTTAATCCCCAATGGCACCAATGCCGCATTGGTGCCATAAATCTCGTGCCGTCCGCTCGAGCACGGATCGGGGGATTAAACAGACCACGTGCATCCACTCGAACGACACGCGCGATCAAGAGTTTGCGCGATCAAGAGTCCGCACGATCAAGTGTCCGCGCGATCAAATTGGCACAGATGAATGACCAGATTTGTAATTCAGCTTTATTTGATACAGAACAAGTTATTTCTGAGTATTATTCAAGCAAATATTTAAAATCCATGTTTTTGTGCTCAAAAATGGAGACTACTTAAACTTATTCTGATTTAATAATAATTTGTTTTATAAAAACACACTTAAGACTTGTGACCGTGTGGTGGTCACACTACGCCATCGAAAATTTGAATCGATTGATTAATCGATTTGTATCTTGTATTTTGTTTTTTTGTGTATACCTAATAGTTATTGTTTTTTTAATTTCCCATTAGCAAGTTATTTATGTTGTTTTGTAGCAATCTATTTCCATTTTAGCACTGGATATTGATTATGCCATTTAATTTCCCATCTCTGATGCAAGTTTTGTTTGAGCAAATTGATCAATTTTTTTTCTTCCAAATATACCATTTTTGGTGTTTCGGGTAAACGTCACGTGGAAAATGACGTTACCATTGTTAGTATTACACGTTTACTGCCATTTTGTTTTTAAAAATAATGAGTCAGATCATGAACTTTCGTCGAGAATGTCTTCCAGTGACAAACTTCTAATTTATACTAGTTAACTACGGTAGTGTATTGTTTTTTGACGAAAAAGTGAGTGAAAAACAACAACAAAAATCCAGTATCATCAAGTAAACGAATTTCCTGTTATTGGGCTTCCGGTATCAAAATGTGTATATGTAATTTTGAGATCGAGTACTTGCATCCATTAGTGTTAACAATTCGCTTAAGAGTATTCATACGACCTCTAACATCTTTTTATGAGGATATTGTCGAGTAGGGCGCCAAAATTGTGTGCCAAAACTGTTGGCAACACAGCGTGGAAGCGTGGTTGGGTCTGCGTAACAAAGGGAAGCAATTTAACGCGCGATGTGCACGCGTGAGTACAACTTGTGTTTGGCCAAGAGTGGTGCGTGACCTTGGGGCGCTCTGTGACCTTGGCAGTGCTGTTTGGCCTTGGTAGGGCAAATAGCTTGCCTGGCACTTATAATAAGAAACCAGACTAACAGGCTATACAGTAAAAGCCAAAAACAAAACATTTAATACTAAAACAAAACTCACATACAGGTTTCCAAGTTGTTTGCACAAAAGAGAGCTCTAGGAGAGCATGCTGCCATGGGGGCAGCCATAGCGAGAGTGTGAAGAGAGAAACATAATACCATACAGCCACCGTCACCAGCAGTGACGTATGCCCGCGCCGACACAACCATTGCTGTCGGCGCAGGCATTGTTTGCGCCAAAGGCTCGTGCACCTGTTGTCATGCCACCAATGCGGCCAACAACAGCAAACACAGTAGCTAGACCACTGGTGTTCGGCTCAAACTCGAACTTTCCACCAGTCGATTCTCTGGCCCAGTTTATGCCCTTGACGACAGCAAACGTCTCGAGCAACAAGCCAGAGAAGCAAAGAAAGTGAAGAAACAACGGCCAAATTCTAAACGACATGGAAAGGCCGTTAAACGCACAACAAAAACGAAATCTGGCCGCAGAACTCGCTGGCGCTGCACCAGAGCCGTGCGGAGAAACAACACCGCTGCCCCCATCGCTATGGAAGTCGAGGTGAGTAGCGAAGCACCGCCGCCGACCCCTGTAATTGTCGCGCCGTGCAGCCAACCACCGCCGCTGCCACTAGTTAGCGCATCTAGCAATACATGGCGCTGTAAGCGGTAAGAAGACCAAACGCGAGCAAAAGACAGGAAATGACGTACGACTGGCGTATGACCGGAAGTTACGTGACCAGGTCGCCCACGCCATGTTCCGGGCAGTCCTGTCTTCGGCAGCAGAGCAGTTGGTCACGTTTGACCAAGCCCTCGCCGATAGCATGGCTTTCCTGCATGTCGCAGATGATTTGCCGTGTATTGTGTGGATGCTGTCCACCACCGTAGCCGTCAGCAATGGCGACCAGGGGTCAAATTAGGCTTGGAGTGCAGCTGCAATCCAAAACAACATTGGAACTTCACTAATTGAACAGGGAACTGACCCCTAGATAACCTGCCAATAAATATAACATTTAAAACTGTTCTTTGTCCATTGTGTCGTTCTTGGGGATAATCTAAGTGAATGTTGTGTCCGGAGGCCACGTGGTCTCCTTTGACCGCGCGCCGACCGTTCCAAAATAATCACATTTTGAGGGTTGATTTCTTGGCATTCTTAAAAACTCTAAAGCTGGAGCGTGGGATTCATTATAGGTGAACGATACCTTCTGAAACTTAAAGAATTTATCTTTTTTCTTCTTCCCAGAAAATTGTCAGGCTCCGACAATTGGGAAGAAATTAATTGGAAAACACTATTGTATTTATGTCAATAAAAGGTTTTAATTTTTCTTTTCAAATTAAGTAATTTCTGTTCCTAAGAAATTGTACTTTATTCAAATAAATTTTTTCTTTTCACTCTCCGAAATTGTCATAATTAAATTGGCATTCGGATTCTATTACCTTTCATTCTGAAATTGATTTAGTGATCTTCTTCTGTAAGGTCAAAACTGATCAGAAAAACCACTAAAGGCTAACCATATTTTATAACCAATAAAATGGCTTGTTTTTCAGTTATCGCAGATAATTCCGGACTTGGATTTAGTGAGAAATGGCAAGGTTAAAGATGCATCGTTGCTATGGTTACACATGTTTATTATGGATTGCTCCTTGTTTTTAACCATTACGCTTTTAAAGGAAAGCGTTTTGTCACCACTCTCCGAGTTCAGTGCTGCATTGAGGAAATCCTTAAAGGCACACTGGTTACTAACAATAAAAAGTTACCTTTTTTTCAGAAAGTCATCTACGTAGGTGATCATAATCATGCTACAAAAATTGGGCGAAAATTCATGGGTGAACAAGAAAAACCTGGTTTATTTTGTCTGTTTTCATGAAGTTTCTCTGTATTTAGGACGGAGGTACACTTTAGCGATTTTCACTTTAGCAACTGTCGTTATAGCAAATCGGTACGTTTTAGCGACTCGTTTCTTTGTTGTCTTGTTATCCTTGCTCCTTGCTCACGCCTTGTGAGACTATGCGCTGAGTACGGTTGCGCTCGGCCAGTGCCGACTGGAGGGCAGATGGTCACAAAATTTTGTGCTTAGGGGCCCCCCAATACCTAAATCCGACCCTGCCTTGAGACCACACACAGTTGAGTCACGCCAATAGGAGCTAGATTTCCTCGTTTAAATGAAGGATTTTACATGTCAAATTTGACATTTAGACTGGCTTAGAAAAATACAAACCAGTTTAAAATACTTAATATATGAGACTTTGTGTGAAAATGAAATTTCAGATTAACATAATTGCATGAAATAATTAAATTAGATTAAAATTAAAATTAAATTACCGTAAATAAAATGAACAAAATAAAATAAAATGGTGCAACTTCGATAATCATTTCCGTACGTTTGCTGGTGTGCATATAAATACTTAATTTGATTTTATCTCCACCAAATGGTGCAATTACGATCATTATTACCATACGCAGTTGAGTCATGCTAATAGGAGCTATATATCCTTGCATTCTTCAATTTAAAGATGCACTTTTTCATATTTAAGATGCATTATTTCGCTGGAAAGTGCAGAAGGTGCAATCACAAGGTGATTTAAACTTTTTTAAATCTTTTAGACTAATCTAAATGTAAGATTTTCATGTTCGATTTTACATTTAGACCTGTTTAAAAAAATATAAACTAGTTTAAAATACTTTATAAATGAGACTTTGTGTGCAAATGAAACTTCAGATTAAAATAAATTTTTCTCACTAAAACACATTTTTCTGCATGCAAATTCATTTTTTTTTTGTCATTTCTGTCAGTTTTGGTCGAGGGAGGGTGAGGGGGCTTCTTGCAGCCCTTATTGGGTCCTAATTAAAAAAATTTATCTTGAGAAAAAATTTTTGTTTTCCAATTTGGGGGCCTCTGCAGCTGCATGGCTCTCAGTGGCGTAGCGAGGGGGGGGGCGGAAAGGGGGCGTCGGTCCCGGGCGGCACTTTGTTAGGGGCGGCAAAAAGCCAAAAACCAAAAAAGTCAACATAAAGACCAAAAAAATGAACAAATAACCAAAATAACCAAAAAAAGTCCAAAATATCAACAAAAAAACAACGCGAAACCAAAAGACCAACGCAAATCCAAAAAACCAATGCAAAACCAAAAAAAATCAAACAAAAAACCCAAAAAGAATCAACAAAAAACCAAAAACTCAACAAAAAACACCAAAAAAATCCAAAAAAAAGAAAATCAACAAAAATACCAAAAAAAAAGGCCAAAAATAGCAAAGGGGGCCCCGAGATTTCGACGGCCTAAAGGGCCTCTACATGGGTTTAGGATTTTTTTTGGTCTTTTTGTTGATTTTTGTGGTTCTTTTTTAGTTTTTTGTTTTTTGTTGATTGTTTTTGGGTTTTTCGTTTGGTTTTGTTTTTTTTTTTTTTTTTTTTTTTTTTTTTTGTTTTTTTTTTTGTTGCTATTTTGGGCTTTTTTTGGTTCTTTGATTCTTTGTTGATTTTTTTTGGTCTTTTTGTTGACTTTTTTGGTTTTTGGTTTTTTGATGGCATCGGCCCCGGGCGGCAGAAACCCACGCTACGTCACTGATGGCTCTCGTCTTGTTCAAAACTACAAATAGTATAAAGCCACTCCTGATTCATGCTCCTCCCCTGTCATAAGTAGTCCGCCTCCCTCCCCCACCCTGAAGTGTTAATCCGGCCCTGCTTTTAACCCCAATGTCTACCGTGGAGTCTTAGGCATACGCTCTTTTTTAATTTGTGTGCATTTTCAATAAATGTTGAAACTTCAATGATCATTTCCACACACTTGTTGGTGTGCATCTAATTGCTTAATTTGATCATATTTCCACCAAATGTTGCAATTACGATCATTATTTCCTACATATTATCCTATGTATGGTTTTCAGAAGGTACAGTTTCCCACAACTGACCGACTGTATGCAAGAAAAGCTCATTCCATAGGCATATTTTTATCGAGTATCCAAGTAAGGACCAAGGTAAGCTCTTTTGGATTGCAATAGAATTCATTGAATGAAAACCTTTGTTCAATTCCAACTTATTTTTCCGTTTCTAGCCAACATAGCTTTCCATTAAAAATATTTTGGTCTCTATTTTAGTCAGCATTATGAAGCTTTACCTGTGTGTTTTTGCTTTTCTGTTGGTTTTGGGGTTGAAGAAAGTCGATGCCAGTTGTAAATGGGATGGAACTGCACCTATGTGCAACGGTTCTTGTAATTCTAACAAGGAGTTCTTCTGTAGACGTAGCGAATATGGTGATGGTGCTAAATGTTTGTCCGGGAATAAGGCTTACTGTTGTTCACATCTTTGGGAATGTAGAAATTAATAATGAATTTGCTCTACAAATGTAATAACTGTACACATTTTATTATTTGTATTATGTAAACCAAATTAATTGGCAAATAAAAATTAAAGGATTAATGTAGTGTCTTTTGAAGCTTCATTTTGAAGCACCGCTTTCGCAGCAGGTGGCATGATTCCTTTAGCATTTATCACGTGATGATTACACTTTTGAGTAAATAATCGCTTCTACACTTTTGTAAACGTTTTGTAAAATGATGGAAAATGATAGGTTGTGAATGGTAGGAAGGGTGGCAGGTCCTCAGGATTAAATATACGGAGATTTCATGTCTCAAATTCTTGTCTAGATCTAATCTTACCAGAAACAACCTATATAATATTCAATATACACCAGTTTCATCCAAAAAGAAATCAAAATGGCGTTCAAATCACAAAAAAAAATATTTTGACAGTTATTTAAAATCTTCAAAATGGAGGCTTGCATAATAATAATAATCTTTTTTCTGGTCTTTCTGCAACGTTCATAGGATATCTGTGGGACATCAGTCCATAAATCCAGTGGACATTCCATGGATGTTAATACAAGGGACATTTTGCGATGTCAATTGGACGAAATGGGATATCCATTGGGCATCCAAAAAAGTTTGACATGATATCCATTGGACGTCATCTGGATGTCTGTGTGTTATGTGGGATGTCAACAGGGCGGATGCGCATTGACATGCACCTGTTTGGTCTCCTGAAAGCAGCCCTTTCGCAGTGGCGGATACAAAGGAAGGAGGGGGCGATGGGGGCAATTGCCCCCCCTGGAGAAAGAATGGAATAAAAATTACGGAATATTGCAACTACGAAAAGGTATGACATTTCTAAAAAGTTGGCACAATTTCAGAGCCTTGAGATCCGAAAACCGGAAGTTGCAGATTGGGCTGTTTCTAAAACCTGAACCTAACCTAACTTAACTTACAATGTTAACCTCACTTAACCTAAATTTTTGCGGATGATATCTTGGTTCTGCAGTAATTTAGCAGTATTAAGCTTAATATTTGGCCAAATAATGCAAATCAAATTAAAGAAAACAACAATATTTAAGTATCATGCCATAAATTACCTGTACATTGTTGTTTATTTACGTTATTTCACATTTTTAGGCCGAATATTAGGCTAAATAAGGACTGGAAGTAGAGTCTGCGCAGTTTGAGACGTGCAGTTTGACTTTAGCATCAAGATACAAGGCGAAAACTGTAGGTTAGGTAATGGAAGGTTCAGGTTTTCGAAACACCCGAATCCGCAACTACTGGTTTTCGGATCTCGAGGATCTGAAATTGTTCCAACCTTATTTCCAACCATTTTTATTCCATATTACAATATGGAATAAAAATGGCGCCTTTGAGTTACCAGCCATTACCACAAGGCGGAAAAAAATTCAAGTGCTTCGTCAAACGCGTTAAACTGGTTTAAAAAGTTAATTTTGTAACACGATAAACAATTTCGCAATGTCCATTAAAAGTTAAAAGATTTCTTAACACGCTTAGTTTTTCTTAATCTAAAACCCTGTGCTTAAAATTTTCATAGACGAAGGATGGTGATTGGACGCCTCTGTTTGACGTGGCCACGTTTAGTGGTACAAAATAATCAAAAACTTCTCAGATTGCATCGACTTGTTGGTGCACGTTCCACGAGTAAACATTCATCAGTTTCAGTAAATAATTACTACATCATTTAAAAAAAAAAAAATTTCGAAATTTAATTAACCTCAATTTCTCTTATCTTTGGCTCAGTATCAACTTTGCAAGCCGACAATGGCATCGGACCACAAACAATTAGAATGGAATCGATCTTTGCCCGAAATCGATTCGGAATTGTTTTCCATCATCCAAAATGAAAAACAACGTCAAATCCGAGGATTAGAAATGATCGCTTCCGAGAATTTCACCAGTTTAGCCGTCCTCCAAGCTCTGTCGAGTTGTCTTCACAACAAATACTCCGAAGGATATCCAGGAGTCCGGTAAAAAAATAAAATAAACTAAAATAAAATAAAAACCGAAATATAAAAATCGAAAATAAAAATCGAAAAAATCGTTGTTAACAATCAAAACGATGAATTATTACACGTACAATGCGTTGATTTGTGCCCACAAAAAGCCACCTGTTGATGATTAATAGCGGAAATTCAATAAAAGTTGTTAATTTTGTGCAATTCTTTTCCTAGTTACTATGGCGGCAACGAATTTATCGATCAGGTTGAATTACTGTGCCAAAAACGAGCTCTCGAAGCATTCGACCTTGATCCTAAATGCTGGGGAGTCAATGTCCAGCCGTATTCTGGCTCACCGGCCAATTTCGCCGTTTACACCGGCATCGTGGAACCCCACGGACGAATCATGGGTAATTTTATTTCCTTGTAAATTTCTTTGCAAATTTTAATAATTATTTTTCTTTCAAATCATGGGTAATTTTATTTCCTTTCAAATTTCCTCGCAAATGTAATAAATATTTTTCTTTTTCAAACACCAGGTTTGGATTTGCCCGACGGTGGCCACCTAACTCACGGTTACATGACGGCAACTAAAAAAATCTCGGCGACGTCGATCTTTTTCGAATCGATGCCGTACAAAGTGAACCCCGACACGGGTCTCATCGACTACGATAAATTGGCGGAGACGTCACGATTATTTAAACCGAAATTGATAATAGCGGGTAAGAAATGTCGAATTGAATCGAGCAAATTCAATTGAATAATTGGCAATTTTTCAGGGATATCGTGCTACCCGCGCCACCTCGACTACAAACGATTCCGCCAGATCGCGGACGATAACGGGTGTTACCTGATGGCCGATATGGCTCACGTGAGCGGATTGGTCGCAGCTAAGGTCGCGCCGAGTCCGTTCGAGCACTGCCACATCGTGACGACGACGACGCACAAAACTCTGCGCGGGCCGAGAGCCGGCGTGATTTTCTATCGGAAGGGGTCGAGAGGGTCGGCGAAGAATGGGGAGGAAATCATGTACGATTTCGAGGCGAAGATTAATCAAGCGGTTTTTCCTGGTCTGCAAGGTGGACCTCACAACAACGCGATTGCGGGTATTGCGTGCGAATGGTGGATCGTGCTAATTGTGTTGAAGGGAAATGATTTGGTTTTGTTTTGTAGGGATTGCAGTGGCGATGAGGCTTGCCAAAACACCTGAGTTTGCTGTTTATCAGAAGCAAATTGTGGCCAATGCACAGGCGCTGGCTAAAGGGTTGCAGGATAAAGGGTACAAATGTGTTTCTGGTAGGTTTAATGTGCAAAGGAATATTTTAGGGCTTGTTCCAGGCTCTTGTTAGAGCTAAGGCAGTTTTTAGTTTAAATATTGTTTTAAATGAAGTGTAGTAAAATTGGATTTTTTTAGCAAAATTTCGGTCGTTTTGATTAAGAATTTCACTTTTTGAGTAAGAATTGCACTTTTGGAATAAAAATTGCACTTTTGGAGTAAAAGGTGCATTTTTTGAGTAAAAATTGCATTTTTTTTGAGTAAAAATTGCATTTTTTTTGAGTAAAAATTGCATTTTTTTCAGTATAAATTGCATTGTTTAGAGAAAAAATTGCATGTTTTGAGTAAAAATTGCATTTTTTGAGTAAAAATTGCAGTTTTTTGAGTATAAATTGCATATTGTTTTAGATTTTAGAGTAAAGTTGCATTTTTTACTTAGTTTTATCACTGAGCACATTCATGAAGTCATTTCAACTTGTTTAACTATTTTAAACCAGTCTAAATGTCAAATTGAACATGCAAAATTTTACATTTAGACGTTGAAATGACTTCATGAATGTGCCTAGTGAAAATTGAATTTTTTTTATAAGCTTTCAGTTAAAATATTTTTTTTTAAGAGTAAAAATTGAACTAATTTTTACAGAAGTTAATAAGTTTGAACCTAGTATTTTTATTACAAATTAACAATTACTGAATTGGAATTTTCTTCAGGTGGCACAGACAACCATTTAGTTTGGGTCGATCTTCGCTCGAAAAACATCAACGGAGCCCGCGTTGAAAAAGTCCTGGAAGAAATCTCCATAGCTTGCAACAAAAACACAGTCCCCGGTGACAAAAGCGCACTCAACCCAGGCGGCATTCGCCTAGGAACACCAGCACTGACAACTCGCAATCTGAAGGAAACCGACATAGAGCGAGTCGTTGACTTTATCGACAAGGGTAAATCAAACTTGTTCAATAAATTACCACAATTCACAATATTGTCTCAATCGAAACATTTTTTTTATTAGGAATTAAACTTTCTCTGGAAATTAAATCCGCATCCGGACCGACATTGAAGGAATTTAAGGAAGTTCTGAAAAACAATTCCCACATTCAGGACACCATCAAACATTTGCGTAACGACGTTGAAACCTTTGCATCCAATTTTCCTATGCCCGGGTACGCCGAATACTAAATGTGAGTTATTAAAGGACCGTATGTACTGGACAGTGTATTGAATAAATGAAGATATTATTTTTTTGCATTTGATTTAACTAAAAATTATTATTGCTGACCGAATCGTTAGTCCGACAAGCCATTGATGATGGTACCCGCGTCTTCCTGTAGGTCTAAAACTGCCGCCACTCCTGTAATGTTATTGATATTGTCACGGGCATGCAAGTTGGAACCTTCCTAGCACACTTTAGTTTCTCCTATATCAGTGTTTCCCAAACTTTTGTAGCTGCGGAGCCCTCCAAAAGCATACGAATTTTCACGGAGCCCCTAATCATTGTGTGCGGAGCCCCTAATCCTATTTTTACATAGTTCTTTTATGTCTTTGAGGTATTTCGCGGAGCCCTAGGGCTCCGCGGAGCACACTTTGGGAAACGCTGTCCTATATAAACACATGATTACTACCTATATAAGACTCGTCCTTTAGAGTGACCAGCAACAGTCATTTTCTCCTAAAGACCTACGTCAGTTTGGACCCGTGGGTTACCACTTCAACGGTCTTTTTCTTTAGGCGCTTTTATACGCTCATCATCTTCAGTTCTCAGATTGCAACATTGCCAAAATCTTACCATGTCCAGGCATTTTCCACCTTCAGTCGGAATCATACTGAGGACAATTTACTTTATTTTAACCAACAAACATATTGGTTAGGCAAGTGAACCATACTACAAATTTGTTTGGTTCATGACAAATGGGACTTTCTGTGTGACCAATGTCTTTGACTGAGGTCATATGACCTATAGACTTTTTGGAATCTGCAAGCGCTACATTCTAGCGCATATTGTTATCCAACCTCTCAAAAGAAGACCGTGACAATATTTTAGGTGGAAAATTGAAAATTGAAAATTCTTTTTGATATCTCGTCCTCTTCTTCGGTCATTGAACCGAATATTTTCCTGGTAATAGCGGCTGTGTCTTTGCCGGCACCACCTGTGCAGAATAATGAATTTGTTGTTTTGTGTGTTGGCAAGAATGAGTCAGCGAACAGGACTTTATGGTGACTGACAAAATTTGAAACCAACTGTCAATTTGGAAACAAAAAAAGAAGAATTGATGCAAAAGTTTATCGGACATGTCTTTCAACATGTTTTAACGTGAAACTATTGAAAATTTATGAAATTCGTCTCACAAAATCCAGTGGCGTACTTAGGGGGTGCGGTGGGTGCGGTCCGCACCGGGCGGCACATATTTTGGGGCGGCATTTTTCATTTTTAGACAACAAAAATAAATTTTTTTAGACAACAAAAATAAATATTTTTAGACAACAAAAATAAGTATTTTTAGACAACAAAAATAAATATTTTTAGACAAAAAAATCATTTTCATGACCAAAAACATGGTTTTTCTGACCTAAAACATCCAATTTTGTACCAAAAACATTCAATTTTTGACCAAAACATTTAATTTTTAAATAAAACATCCAATTTTTCACCAAAAACAACCAGTTATTGATCAAAAACATTTAATTTTTGTGTTTAATATGTGGGGAACCTGCGACCTCCGTAAGTATCTTGTGGCCTTTAAAAAAGGGCGGCAAATTGGAGAGAGCAGGAAATTGGAGAGGGCGATAAATTGGCGACCGCCCTGGGCGGCAAAAGTTCTAGGTACGCCACTGACAAAATCATCTCTTTCCTCCTCACTAATAAATCTGAACTCTAGAATAAAGTTCACCAACCCCATACCCACTCCAACCAAATGCAAGCATGAAAAGCTGTGCTAAAAATTTCCAACCAACAGCCATGCCTATTTTCGGTTTCAATTAATTTCACTTTATTTATTTATTTATTTATTTATTTATTTATTAATTTCAATTTACAAAAAAAAAATAATTTTTATTTCTAATTACATTTGAAAGAAAAACAAATGGAACGAAATTAATATATGCACGAATAGACGGTTGAATGGGTGGATGGGTGGTTGGATGGATGGATGGATGGATGGATGGATGGATGGATGGATGGATGGATGGATGGATGGATGATAGCCGGCAAATAAAACAGATAAGCTTTAAACAGATTAAAAATTAAACAGATTTTTGTGTTAAAAACCATTTTTTAACACTAAAATCTGTTAAACTTTTAAAGGTGAGGTTTGCAGGGATCTAGGGGGAGGAGCGCAGCCCCCCTCCCCCTCCCTTAATTGAGGAAAAAGCACCCAGCCTCAGCTTTTCACCATTACATTGCTCTTTGTAACTGGCGAATTTGGAGAAGACATTCATACAGACTGCACCCGACACAATTAAATTAAAAAATAGATTTAGAAATTATGAGCCACTTTAAAAAAATAATGAGAAACAAAGGCCAATAGTTTCATTTATCTTTATTAAGCTTAATTAATAATTACATATATTTAGTAAACGTAGCACACTAGTACACACAAATATGATAAACAGTACTAACTATACAGTAACCATCAAATCAAAAACTGCAAATTTTCAATATAATTCATATCAGAGCAATTGAAGAAAAACAGACTAAAGTAATTCTAAAGTTTTTTGGGTTTAACATTTCTTTTTAGTTACATAGTTAAAACCTGTTTCGGCTAGTTTTTGGAGTGTCCACTCCAATATGTCAATCGTGCATATCTTTATGTAGATTTTGTGACGCTGCTCCGACAGCGCCACCTTGTGTCTTAAATATTAAAAACTCGTCTTTATGCCTAAGTTTGACCCGTGGGTCATGTGTTTCGTGGCTCCTGCATATATACAGCAGTTTTAAGTGCTAATTATAGTGTGCATAGAGTAATTCTGCAATAACTGCTATCCCTGATATTAGGATGCCTCCAATGGTGACAAGAAAAGCTGTTATTGTGTGATGTACACTGATGGGTTTCACCATGTCATTTCTTTTATGACACAATATATATTCATCTTTATGATCTGTGAGTATACGACTTAATACACCGCTTTCTTTTAACTTCAAAATTCTGTATAAAAAACAAAAAGTAATATCATTCATCCATTTAAAGGCATCTTAGGTCCTCTTGTCTTTGCTCTCTTTGCCGAAAACCCATATTTATAGATTTATTGTATGGCCAGTTTCTGGTTATGGGCAAGACAGTTCCAAAATGGCCTGCTTACTACAATTCCACCTTGCCGGCAAAAGATGCTGGTCTGGTTCCGGAAATGACGTTCAGCGACCAATGGGAAAGGTGTAAGTGGAAAAGTACAAGAGTGAGTTGAACAGCAGTCTAGGTAGGAGTCCTTTCATAAGACAGGACTATCACAAGACAAGCTTTCTTGTTCGTTCCTCACTCTTGTTCACCACGGAGAGTTGTTATGAATTTAATTAAATCTGTTAATGTCCAGGCAACGCTTACTTTTGATTAACTTTATCTGCATGTTTTGATCTTCGTTTGAATAGAAAATAATCTGACGAAGGTATAGGAATTTTTATAATTCTATAGTTGCATTGATTAGTTGTAATAAAATCTTGTAGGAAGAATTCTAAATAATTATAACTATCAATTAAGGCATTGTTGCCAAATGAGAGCAGTGTTGTTGCTTCCAAATCAGTAGAAACATTTCCTTTGTTAATGGTTTTTTTCATACGCTGCCAAATTTTTTGCTTCAGGTCTGTATTTGCTCTCTGCAATTTAAAATCAAACAGTTAATGGTTTTTGGTAGATTAACTTCAATGATATTACTTTAATGTCCGTGTATGTAAAGTAACCTCCAAAAGCGATTAAATTGACATTGTCATCTAAGAGTAATTCGTGGATGTCATTGTATCGATCTCTACTTGAAGGTACAGCCAATGAAGTGTAGAAGACAGCATTGTAGCACATAAAGATGATCATCACAAACATAGTTTTTATAAGAGAAACTGTACGAACTGAACAGAAAAGATTTTATTCAGCTAGTCAAGAGATATTTCTGTAAGATTAGTTTGGGGTGATGAAATAATCTATCTTGATGCTTATTGAGCAGATATTTATTGATTTGCATGGAATTCAATATTTGAAGTTCGTTATTGATCTGCATTTACACAAGCATTTTCAAGTTGTTGAACCCAATTCCCATCCTAATATTGTTTTGCCAAGTGCTACTACCCTGTTAAGATTACCTGAAATTAATATTGTGGATGTATTTTTCTTGAGTTTTATCAACATTGTTAAAGGCAAAGTAATGAGCAAATATGTAGTCAATACACACAGCCAAACAATCAATGGAAATGGCTTCCAAAATGACATCCATAAATATTCTCTTAGTTCGGTGTCTTGTTTGATAATAAATGCCCATGTATCACGTGATGCAGGATAAACAGAAAATTTCCAAATATGTATATTCCTCGTAGATAATCCAAATGCTCTTTTATCCATATCAGTATCCTATTAAATCGAACAGTAGACCGAATAGAAAAGATAAACAATTGGATAAAGTGTCATATTCAATCTACCATACAATATTTCCCAGATTACAACAAACTAATACAAACATACTTGGGCATGCAGACAAGAAATAAAGCAACACAATACGGTATCTGTACCATGCTGTAAATTTCTCTTGTTAATGAGTATATTGTTGCTCATTTACTTTATTCTAGCATTATTGGGCCTGATGCTATGCTTTATAATACACCTGCATAAAAACTGGTAGCAGGAAATGATGACTGTGTGGCCAGTAAAGGCAAGATTCAGGTTTTGTCATGCTCAGACTGTCGGCACATCAGGAATGCTCAGTCTCGACGGAAGGCATGGCCGTGTTATCTGACAGGATGGTCTTACACTGCATGGTTCGATAGATCACAGAGCTCAGTCAAATGCAGCCATTAACCAGCTTGCTCAAGTTCAGACTTCTGGAACTCAGGGCACTTCTTATCTTGCCATTGCTCCTTGTCCATTGGCTCTGCCAGGACCGCAGCTCCATCTGGCAACAGAGAGCTGGCAGGACCCGAATACCATTGCGTCCAGTGACCGCTGGGCAGCAGATGGTCACACCATTGTAACAAATACCACAAACATGTGGGAATTCAAAAAATCAGCTATGTTTGGTTTTCGTGAAAGTATCCATGCTCGGGCGAAATACCAAACAGTTCCGCTGAATTGCAATTAAGCTTGGTGTATCTAAGATTCCGTTTACTGTATCGTATTTAAAAACTTACGGCCCAGTCGTTGAAAGTAGGTTTCGGTTTGATCTCCCACGTTATGCTACAAACATGCAAAAAGTTGACTTAATAAATCGGTTTGTTAAAAACAATTGCAAAATACTATAATATCATTTCGTATTGACATACAGGTGCTCACATATTGCTATTGTGATGCAATGTTATGAAAACTGCCAGTGTCCAGTCAATGGTTCATTCTGGAAAGTGTTGATTGTGGTGTACTGTTATGGTCAACTACCTTGCATTGACCACACTACGCAACGTAAAACAGGTGTATTTTAAGGACTGCACTATGGTTTTTTAAAATTTCATTTGGGGTGAGATTTGTATTTTGCATTATTGGTTCTGTTTAATTGAAATTTTCTCATGCTTTAATGCTTGTATGGGCAGAGTGGAAATAAACTGAGATTAAAGTTGTCAAATTTTGGCCTTTGGGTAGAGTTCGAATTTAACCGAAATATGGGCATTAAGATGGGCATGCAGGTCCCAATTATCCTTGTAATAAAAAAGGGGAACTTCAAGCATCTGTATCCAGATAACTGTGTCATAACAACTAATATTTATGTTGAGGATACACTTGTATGTAGTATATGAAAGAAATAACAATTCGAAGTGTTCACAATGCTGAGGGCAGGTGATGCCACGGACACGTAAAAATGTTGGCAATGTGCAAGATTCACTCATGGATGAATTAGCACTGGTGGGCACAAAGTTAGGACTGTCGAAGTCGGTGGGCCAGCATGTCCAGGTCATTAAGTGACCTCTGATCACATGGTTAATAGAAAAAACTACAAGAATGTTGTGAATAATTAAGTTGGAGAGGGAAGGAGGAGAGGAATTTATTAATAGTGCGCATCTACTGTAGTGACCCTGGTCAACCACTCCCCAGGGACACGAATAAGTGCTTTGTGAGCTCTAATCTGTTTCAGTTTATTATGATAAATAAAGAGATATTATGATAAATAAAGTGATTTTATTTATTTTATACGAAATCTGTGATATAAATGTTATTAATCTTGATATTAATATAAAGTGTCTTAATTTTATTAATGGAAAAATCGAATAAATAATGTGTTCTGTTTTTATATCCAAAATCCAAAGTGTTTTTGTTAAAATGATGAATTTGTGTAATTTGGTGCAAATTGTCTCAGTTTGCACCCGAATTTGATCTGTGATTTTGGAAGATTGCATGATTTATCTTGTTGTTCTTGACTGCCACATCAAGAACGACGAATTCCCGACGATCTCATCGACTTGTACAGCGACCAGCCCGGTTGCCGTAGCCAAGGACGCCGATGCCTGCCCATCCACGGACGGCAGAGGAGTGAATACGAAGACCAGTGAGGAACCTCCGTGAGTTTCCGGCGGTAAAACGCCGACGTACCGAGAAACAAAACTCCTGATATTTGCACGAGTGTAAATTCGAATGTATTTTCCGTTTCTTTCTAATCTATTAGTAGAGTTAGGGTGGAAACGGTTAGATTATTTTCCCGCCATTGTTTTTTGCGCGCAAACAAAATTTCTTTGTTGACGCGTACCCAGTGCTCTTTTTGTAAAAAAAAAAAAAGGTGGGGGGACGCTAATAAAAAAATTAATTCTTTTTGCGATTTTATATACAGTACTATATTATGATCCGTCGAAAAAAAGGTGGGGGGACGCCGTCCCCCTACGTTCCATGACAAAAAAAGCACTGTGCGTAGATATCAATTGGTCAAATAACACATTGTGTAAAGTAGTGTTAATTTTGAGATTAACTTTAACTCTAACTAACTGATTTCCTGTGATAATATTTATTAAACTAGCTTACCATGAATTTAATGTATTTTTCAGTAACTGCCGAATAAATTTTAGCGTTTATTTTTATACAATTGAACCGTCTCGTTTCATTTATGTAATTCCAGTGAATTAATTCCCCTAGATAAACCAGTTATCGATATAAGAACGAGGACGGCATTCACCTCGCGATTCAACGGAACCAGAATCGACCATTTCAGATTTATTAAATAACGGTGAAAGTGAATTCGTAAAAAAAATCCCATTCTCAGTTTTGTGTGAAAGTCGAGATTGCGACACTACGACCAATAAATAATTGACTGGTTCCAAAATAGGTAGAAAATTAGTATAAGTATAGAAAAAGGAAGAATGACTAGGCCTACCATATTTCCCAGCAACCAACCGGGACAGGAGGAAAAAATAGACTAAAATACCGATAAAATCGACTAAAATATTGATAAAATCGACTAAAATATTGATAAAATCGACTAAAAAATCGACTAAAAAAACCCTGAAACCGGGACGATCCCGGTCAAACCGGGACGTCTGGTAGGCCTAAGAATGACTCAAATTATTTAGAAAATAAGAAAAGATAATATAGTTGAAATGCACATTTAGGAAAAAATCAAAAATAGGAAGGGCGCCATAATGCTCAAAAGACATGTCCGTGACAAAGTTACAAATGAATTTATGAAAACTGTAAAAAAGTCTACAGAACCGGAACTAGGTTTTCACAAACTATCAAATGATTGGAAAAAAGTATAAATGGTACATACTGCGACGTTTATCTTACAATTCGGCCTTTTGGTCCACTTTAGATTTAACACAAAACTGACTTTTCCCACTACACATTTCACTTCAAACTGATGTTGTTGGGGCTGTCAATGATTATCGCGACATTGATAAGCGCGACGTCGCGCCTATCAATGTCGTAAGTATTGATTTGCGCAACGTCGCGCTAATCAATATTCGTAACACCAAAAAACGTGGTGTCGCGCTTATCAATACTTACGATATTGATAGGCGCGACATTTGATTGTTGCGCCTATCATTGAACGTAAGCAGGGCCGTACCAAGCGCGTGTGTTGGGTGTGCCCAACACACAGGCCGCAGGCCTTGGGGGTGGCATCAGTTCCGGATTAGAGGGTCCTTCCCGGGAATTCCCGGGAGGGAATTCCCGGGATTTTTTACAATTTTCCACTTCCGGTTTCCCGGGAAATTCAAACAAATTTCCCGGGAAATTCGGGAAATTCGTAAAACATTAAAACGTATACGTTGCGTTCGTGTAAATGTTGCATCTACGACGTAGATGCAACGTGCATGCAAAAAACAATCGCAATTCAATTCATTCGACTTCAACCACCGTGACTTCAACTGATTACACTCGTTCAACTTGAACTGACTACACTCGTTCGACTTAAACTGACCACACTCATTCGACTTCAACTGGCCACACTTGTTCAATCCTATTCAATCCAATCTATCATGTCTGATTCTGTGTGGAATTACTTTGAAAAACAGGAAAATGGAGAAAAAGCAAAATGCCTGAATTGCCCAAACAAAGTACTATGTTGCAAGGGTTCTTCAACAAGTGGCCTGATACGACATCTAGAACACATACACAAAATCAATTTACGCAAGCGCAAGGACGAAGCTAATTCTACAGGAAGTTCCAGTTCTGATATTGTAAAAAAAGGTAAATTCCAACCATCAATTCTATCATACACAAAATCAAAATCTCAATCTTTGGGAGAGATTGTTTCTAAGCTGGCTGCTGTAGATGGTTTTTCTATACATGGTATTTGCAATAGTGAATTTATTCGACAATCACTGCAGGCACAACAGCACAGCTTGCCAAAAGGTAAGCATAATGTGATGAAATTAATTCATGGCTTTTATGAATTATCAAAGTCGACTGTTGGAGAAAACATTAAGTTATACACAGATATGGGTGGAAAATTCAGTGTTACTTTAGATGAATGGACCAGCCTAAGGAACCGACGGTATTTAAACATAAATATTCATTTTAATCAACGCCATATAAACTTAGGATTAGTTCGAATTGTTGGAAGCTGCACAGCTGAAGTAACAGTTGAACTGTTGGAAGCCAAACTAAGGGATTTTGGAATTAAATCATCAGATGTTGTGGCATCTACCACTGATGGAGCATCTGTTATGGTGAAATTTGGCCGATTATCTGCGTATCAGCATCAATTATGTTATAATCATGGCATTCACCTGGCTGTTTTGGATGTTATTTATAAAAAAAAACAACCCCTCAGATGATCTCGCAGCCACGGAGGACGAATCAGGAAATGATAAGTCAGATCAAGATTCGGTTGGTGAAGATTCTGGAGATGAAGATGCTGATGCGGACAATGCAGGTGACGAACAACAGATTCATATTCGTAGTGACATTAATGGGGCTTTACAAATGGTACGTAAAATTGTGAATTTTTTTAGGCGTTCACCAGTTTGAAATACAATTTTACAAAAGCATGTTCAACAAGAACATGGGAAAGAATTGAATTTGCTCTTTGACTGTAAAACCAGGTGGAACAGTATCGAAACAATGCTAGATCGATTTTTACAGGTAATTCATTCAATTCGCCTAGCTTTGAATGAATTGAGTTGTTCAAATTTACTCTATGAAGAGCACATTCCCATTTTAAAAGATACTGTCAATGCGCTAAAACCAATCAAATTGGCAGTCGAAGCATTGGGCAGACGAGATGCAAACCTTTTGACTGGTGACGCAATTCTTTCATTTATGTTGCAGTCATTGCAAAGTAATAACAATGCAATTTCAACAGAATTACTTGCAGCTTTGTTGATACGGATTAAAGAGCGAAGAAATAAGGATGTTGTTTCTTTGCTCAAATATCTCCAAACTCTTGATTTAAACTCGACTATGAAAGAATTGCCTTGTTCATCTAAAGCATCAATTTTAAAATGTGCAGCTGATCTAATGAGAAGATTATTTGTTGATCATGCAGATGAGTTTAATGATAGCATTGATATTGATACCACTACATCTGAAATAATTGTAGAACCTCAAGCCAGCAATTTAGAGGACCGACTGTCTAATGCGATAAATGCTGCGCTGAAAACCAAACTTCCTGTATCACCTTGTATGGATAACAAAAAGATTTTTCAAAAAGAGCTGCAAATTTATGAAAGCACTGGTGATATCACACCAAACATTAAAAATCTTTTGGAGGCATTGTTGACTATACAGCCGACATCAATTGAAAGTGAGAGAGCATTTTCTTCATCGGCCAATTTTTGCACAAAAAAGAGATCATCATTGAGTGATTTTTCACTAAATGCACTTTCTTTTCTTAAACACTATTTTTTAAGTGTGCAGGAAGGTTAAATAGCTGTATTTTTTTTGTCTGAATAAAAAATGTTCAATTTTTAGGTTTTTTTTTACTATTTTTACTGTTTTATTACTGTTTTTGCCAGTT
>JAQIXU010001086.1:0-20761 GCA_034701245.1 Strigamia transsilvanica | reverse complement strand
TTTCAATTTTACTTCGTCTGAGACATAAAATCGTCGTACAAAAACCGTTGCCTTTTCGACAACCGACACATGACCACGTGTTCGAATTTCCTCGGCAATTGCTTCTCCACTTCCGACTTTAACCGCCGCAAGAGAAAAGGTCTCAAAACCTAAAAAAAACAAAAAAATTTTAATACATATCGTGATAATAGGGTCAGAAATCATACTTTGTGCAGCCGTTTGATCAGACTTTCATTGTATTCGTGGCTCCCTTCGATCATCCCCGAGAGGGGGTTCGAAAACCACTCCTTGAAATCGCGATGCGATTGAAAAACGTTGGGCATGAGGAAATGCATGAGCGACCAGAGTTCCATCAAGCTGTTTTGAAGCGGGGTGCCGGTCAGCAAGAGGCGTCGCTGGCTCTGGAAGTTCAGCAGCAGCTGCCACCGCTGCGATTTGAAGTTCTTGATGTTCTGCGCTTCGTCGAGGATGAAGTATTTCCATCTTTTCCGCCTGAACGACTGGTGATCTTGAATAACTAATTTATACGACGTTATGCACACGTGGAAAGCGTTCGGTTTGGTCCACCCCTAGAAAAAAACACAAAAAATCAATAAAAAAATTTTAAAAACACAAAAAAGCCAAAAATGAATCGAAAAACCCCCAAAAAATATCAAAAAACCCAAAAAATAAATCGAAAAACCCAAAAAAAGATCAAAAAACGCAAAAATAAATCGAAAAAACCCAAAAATAAAAAAAAAACACAAAATAAATTTTTTAAAACACGAAAAACCCAAATATAAAATTTAAAAAACACGAAAAACCCAAATATAAAGTTTAAAAAACACGAAAAAACCCAAAAATAAATCGAAAAACCCCCAAAAAGATCAAAAAAACCCAAAAAACCAATTTTTCGTACTTGTCTTTTCTGTTTCCGCTCCTTCTGCGTCCCGTAATAAGTTAAAATTTTAAATGCCGGGCACCATTTCTTGAACTCCATTTCCCAATTCAGCATCACGCTAGTCGGAACCACGATCAAATGCGGTCCCCAAGTGCCTTTTTCGCACGCCAATTGTGCCAACAACGCAATCGTCTGTATCGTCTTCCCCAGCCCCATCTCGTCCGCCAAAATCCCATTCAAATTGCGATCCTGCATCGTGACGAGCCAATCGAGCCCGATGTGTTGATATTCGCGCAGCTGGTGCTTCAATAGAAACGGTACTTTGGTCGCCACCTGCCGACAAAACCAAAAATCAATCAATAAACCTAAAAATCGATTTTTAATCAATTTTTTGTTTTTCCACGCAGAAAATCTAAAGAAAATCGATTTTTCCTTCCACATTAATCGCAGAAACGTTATTCTATGAGAAGTTTTAGCACCGTTATTCCACTAACAGACTAATAACGGCGCACTCAACTCAACGCTGACGTAAATAATCAACGCACCTGCGCAGTTGAGTACGTGTAGCCCTTTGGTTGTAGACTTTCGGCATCGGCGGCGATGTCGGTGATTTCTTTAGTCGGTTCCGATCGTTTTCCGATCTGAATAATTGAGAAAAATTGAGTTAAAATTGACGATACGTTCGATTTTGTTCGGGTCAAACCTCTTTTTTGTTTTCTCCAACGGTGGTTGGCTCTTGGGTGACCAATGATTCGATGCCAACTTCTTCGGTGTCGTCATCGGTCGATTCTTCGCCATCTGAAAACGCAAAATTAATTAAAAACAAAATTTAAGTTGTTTTTCCGTTCTATTTTTATTGTTTTTTGCATTTTCTCTGCAGAAAAGTGCATTTATGGGACAAATTGATACATTTTTGCTAAAAAAAAATGCAATTTGCATGTAAAAATTGCATTTCTGAGCCTTAAAAAATGCATATTAGGTCTAAAAACCTAAATTTCCATCTAAAAAGTGCATTTTTGCACTTAAAAATGACCTTTTTCTTCTTTTTGAGGATAAATTTCATTCAAAAATGCATATTACGCCTAAAAATCTAAATTTTTATCAAAAAATGCATCAGAAAAGTGCATTTATGGGACAAATTGATACATTTTTGCACAAAAAAATGCAATTTGCATGTAAAAATTGCATTTCTGAGCTTTAGAAAAATGCAAATTAGGTGTAAAACCTAAATTTGCACCTAAAAATGCACTACTTCTGCTTTTTGTAGATAAATTTCATTCAAAAATGTATATTATGCCCGAAAATCTAAATTTTCATCAAAAAATGCATCAAAAAAGTAATTTTTTGCACTGAAAATGCACTTTTTATCATTTTCTAATTAAATTTCCATCAAAATGCACTCATTTTCCCCAAATTTCACCCAATTTACCATCATCATCCTCCTCAGTTTGACTGTCCTCCGCCGGCCTCCCCGAATACTTCTCCATCAGTTCCTCCAGATTCATTTCCCCCTCAATCTTCAGCTCGCCGAGCTCCCGCTCGTGGTCCACGTTCTTTTCCCGCAGTTCCTGCTCGTCCAACGTCACCTCGTCGTCGGACGAGTGCTGGCCCACCTTGAACTCGTCGTCCGGCGCCGATTCGTCGTCCACGGCCTCCGTGTCGTTCCCGTCGCTGCCCTCGCCGTCGGAGGGCAGCGGCGACGCGGCTCGCTCGAGAATGTCGGCCGGCAACGATTCGAGTAGGTCGTCCAACGGAACTTCCGACTCCCTTTGCAGCATTTCCAGCTCCATTTCCTCCTCTTTCGGGTCTTTTTCGTTTTGTTCTTCAATGGCGATCGTTTCTTCGTCGTCCGTGCTCTGATTGGCCGGCTCGAAGTCACAATCGGCTGTAAAAATCATCAAAATTATTTAAATTTTTGTCTTTTTTTCAATTTTTTTAATTCAATTTACCATCCGAGCTGCTTTTGGTTGGGCTGGAGGCTCGGGACTCCCTGGCTGAAGACACTAGACTGGTATTGGAACTTTCGAGAAGGTTTTTGTTCATTCCCCGTGCTAGCCAGGAGGAGTATTTCTCGGTTTGGTCGACGATGAAATTCAGGTGCAAATCGAGCGCTTTTTTCCGTTTTTCTTCGAGACGACTTTGCTGTTTGTATTCGACCAACTATTAAAGAAAAATGACAATTTAGAATCAAATTACCCTAAAAATCGAGCAAGTCTGGCAATTTATCATCAGAAATTAACAAACTCTGCCGATTTAACATCAAGAATGAAGCAAATTTGCCAATTTACCATCAGAAATTAACAAACTCTGCCGATTTAACATCAAGAATGAAGCAAATTTGCCAATTTACCATCAAAAATAAAGCAAATTTGCCAATTTCTCATGAAAAATCAACAAAATCTGCCAATTTACCATCAAAAACCGAGCAAATCTGCCAATTTACCATCAAAAACCAAGCAAGAATGCCTATTTTTAATTCAAAAACCAAAATGTTTGCTTTTCAGGTGCACAATGAAATATAAAAAAACAAAGTGTGTTTTAGAAAGCACTATTCCTCTAACCTCAACAAAAAAAACACCAAACGAACCCAAAAAAACCGTTCATTGGCCGTTGGCGAGGTACAAAATCACAACCAAACCGCACACTCCACTTCACGCACCTTCTCCACATTCGACCAAAACTGTTTGATCTCTTTCGCCACGACCGCCGCGACTCTCTTCAGCTTCTGCTCCGCCTCTTTCTCCGCTCTCTCCTCCCTCAACTTCTGTTCCTGGTGAAACTTCTGACACAATCGAGCGAACTAAATGACAAAAACACAACGAAATTACAACAAAATCGATCAAACAAATTGTCTCTCAGTTCTTGAAGTGAAACAATACACGACGGTTCCACACCGAAAACTGAGAATTTTACTTTACCCCCGCTGTGTGGACATTTGACAGATAGTGACCGCCAAATGCCGAAGCTATAATGGGGGAAAATGAGTTTTTTGGTTGGGGAATTACTTTTTTCGCAACTGCTTTTTTCCATTTGCGCTCCTGCGCGAAGTCCGACGCTAGCCACACCATTTCCTCTAATAAATAATCCCAATGCGCCTTCGATCGTGGCGGTTCCTGGACTTTTGGGAGCCTTTTTTCGGACCAGAGTCCTTCTTTCCGCAATTCAGCCGTCCTCTGGACCACGTATGCTTCCTTAAAACAAAATTAATTTATTAGTTTTTTTTTAACAAAATTATTTGGATTTTCGATTTTTGTTGGAAAATAATTCGTTTTTTTATATTTTGCAATAAACAAATTCAATTTTTCAATTTTTTCATAAACAAAAGTCAATTTTTCAATTTTTTCGTTAATAAATTCAAATTTTCGACCATTTTCACCAAAAAATTCAAATTTCGGATTTTTTTTAAAGTTTAAAAATCCAAATTTTCAATTCAACAAAGAAATTTCGAATTTGCAATTTTTTCGTCAATAAAAATTCAATTTTTTAATTCTTTAGACCAAAAAATTTAAATTCCAGACCATTTTCCCTAAAAAAAATTCAAATTTCCGACCATTTTCCCTAAAAAAAATTCAAATTTCCGACCATTTCCACCAAAAAAATTCAAATTTCCGATTTTTTACGTCTAAAAACCAAAATTTTCAATTTTTCCAACAAAAAACCCAATTTCTCAATAAATTCCGCACTTGTTTCGCTCTTTCTACAATTTCTTCCTGAGATCCAATACTGGAATCGTAAACAGCCGAAATGGAATGCTGCCGCGTTTGTAGTCGCACAGGTGACATGGACGAAATCGGGAGCCGATGAGCCTTAGGAGTGGCCGCAGCGTTGGTTGTCACGGCCACGGAGGTAACTGGAGTTGAGATTGAGCTCGGTTTGGGCGTGGACGTGACGGGTGCGGCCGTGCTGGGGGTTGGTGAGGCGGGAGACGGGGATTTGGGTTCGGTGATGCCCGAGCCGGCCACGGGTGAGAAGGTTGAGAAGAGTCCGGGCCTGAGAGGTGGCGTGGACGTCGACGATCGAGGGGTGGGTGTTTTGTTTGTGTCTGGTGGGTCTGCTTCGTCTTTTGCGGGTGTTGTTTCAACTTCGCAACTCGCAGCTAGAGGACCTGGTGGAGAAAATAAAAAAATTTTTAATTATCCAATTTATTATTTCGATTTAAAGCGAAATCTTTTTCTAAACGATTTATATTGGGTAAATGCGTTGTGGCTGTATTAAAAAATATATATTTATCGATTATTAGCCAATAAAAAATAACTATTTACGAATTTAATACGGTAAAAAAAATTTTGTACTAATTCTTAGAGAAAGGAAAATATTCTATTGATTTTTAACGGAGTAAAAAAAAGTTTTTAGCTATTTTTAGTCGGTTTTTATCAAGTTAAACATTTTTGCCACGAGTTTTAGCCAATAAAATCAATTTCACCTATGAAAAAATAATTGTTTACGAATTTTAAAAACTAAAAAACATTTTTTCGCAATAATAGGCTTAAATTTCGAATTTTTTGTACAAATTCTTACAGAAAATATCTTTTTGACCGATTTTTAACCGAAAAGTATGTATCTGATCCCATGATAATTGAAAAAATATGTATCTAATCGATTTATAATTGAAAAAATATGTATTTAATCGATTTATAATCCCGAAAAAATATATTTGTAATCGATTTATAATCCCGAAAAAATATATTTGTAATCGATTTATAACCGAAAACATATATTTGTAATCGATTTATATCCGAAAAAATATATTTGTAATCGATTTATAATCCCGAAAAAATATATTTGTAATCGATTTATAACCGAAAACATATATTTGTAATCGATTTATAACCGAAAACATATATTTGTAATCAATTTATAACCGAAAACATATATTTGTAATCGATTTATATCCGAAAAAATATATTTTCAATTGATTTATATCCGAAAAAATATATATATAATCGAAAAAAATATATTTGTAAACGATTTATAACCGAAAACATATATTTGTAATCGATTTATATCCGAAAAAATATATATATAATCGAAAAAAATATATTTGTAAACGATTTATAACCGAAAACATATATTTGTAATCGATTTATAACCGAAAACATATATTTGTAATCGATTTATATCCGAAAAAATATATTTATAATCGAAAAAATACATTTGTAATCGATTTATATCCGAAAAAATATATTTATAATCGAAAAAATACATTTGTAATCGATTTAAAATCAAAAAAAAATATTTGTAATCGATTTATATCCGAAAAAATATATTTCTAATCAATTTATATCCAAACAAATATATTTGTAACCGATTTATAACCGAAAACATTTGTAATCAATTTATCATCGAAAAAATACATTTTTAATCGATTTTAATCAAATTAAAAATCTCAAACCCTCCAAAAACCCATCAACAACAACAACACCAAACCCAACGCACTATTTTTCTCGCCAACCAACTGACTCGAGACACCGGGTACCGCCAGCGGACTTGTCCCTCTCCCGTGAACGTCAACATCAACCTCACTCGTTTCCGCAGTCCTCACTTCCTCTTCGCCACAAACCACTTTGCCCACCTCCTCCTCGCTCACCACCACATCCACCTCCTCCTCGTCCTCATCACCACTTTGCAAACAATTCTTCTTCAAATACGCCACCAACTGCAGCGTCGGTCTCTTCAACCACGCGCCAAAATCCATCATATTCCCCCCGTTCTCCAAGAAAAACAACTCCGTCACGTCCCCCTCGTACTTCCTCGTCAGCGCCCCCAACTGGCCGCCCCACTCGGCGCAAATCATCTTGCGCAACTGTCCGATCTCGTCCGAATCCGGCGCCCTCGCGTCCAGCCTCATCCGTTTCGTCGACGCGCTGGTGTGTCGCAGTTGTTGTCCCGACTGCGAATGCTGTCCCTTGGCAGGGGCGGTATACGAGTGCAATTGGATGGGGTCACTACATGCGATCAACAGCTCGCTTCGCGTGTGAGGAACTTCGAATGACGACGAGGAAGAGGTAAGGTGCGATGTCGATGTGTTTAGTAACGAGAGAATCGTTTCCACGGTCGCTGTCGTCGTCGGTGTCACCGTGGACGTGGGTTCTGTCTTGTGGGACGTCGGTGCGACGTCGTTCTTGTGTGTGGTTGTCTAAAATTGCATTTTTTTTTATTAATTTTTTCGATTTTTTCGGGTTTTTTTAAAACACCTGTCCCGGGGTCGTGTTGGGGTTGAGTCGGTGGTCGGTTTCCTCGGTTTGGTGGTGCGGTGTCGACGGGGAATTGCTTGCGTCCGCTTCATTTCCACGGATCATGACGGATCAAGCCAAAATCTGAAAAAAAAAATTTAAAAGATTGAAAATAATTTAAAAAAATTATTTTAACGTGCATAAACCGACGGGAAATGGTTTTTTTGTAGGTATTTCATGGCTTTTGTTTGTTTTTTCGACGTAAAACATCGAAAAAATTTGATTTTTGCATCAAAATAATTAAAAATAATTGAAAATTTATATTTTAACGTGCATAAACCGACGGGAAATGGATTTTTTGGGGTTAATGTAACTCATTTACCCGTTTTTGTTTGGTTTTTTGACACAAAACATTAAAAAAAGAGGATTTTTGCGATTTTTGCATCGAAATAATTAGATTTTTTCGGCGATTTTAATTTCTCGCTGGATCCGGTCGTCGGGTTCGAAGGAGCGGGTGAAATTAGTGGGAAATGTGTTAAAATGTTTGTTTCGAAACACGTGTTCGAATGAGGCCTAGTCGACTAGTTAAGCCGGTAAGATGGGAATTTGGTTCGCACAAAGCCACAATGCTTTGCGCAGCCGCCATTATGTACCGTCGATTCAGTTGCAATACTTACAGATGTTCAGTTACAAATTTATCGGTGTTAATCCCGCCATCTGCGCTGAATCTATAGCAATCCTTAATTATAAGACATTAATCTAACTTTTTCAATCTATACGCCCGGTTCAGCTACAAAATTTCGCCATAGTTTCGCTGGTTATTGTTTTCACGAAAAAGGCACCAAGTGCTCCCACAAATGGCGGGATCTGAGAAATGATCGAGAACAACGCATGCGCAATGCGCACATTATTCGCCCGGTCGAAACTCCTCTTGCGATTGGCTGGAATTGGTAATGACGAGCAGACCTCGGTCGTTCGGAACTAGACCCCGGGGATCCGGATCAATTTCCCCGAATTTTTATTAAATACGGCTAAATTCCCGCGTAAAATGGAAAATAAAACACAATTTCCTCTTTTTCCGACCCAAAACTCTACCCCATTTCAACCAAAAATCGTGAAAAAGTCGAATTAAATGCCCACTAACGACTGCACAGTACACTGAAGATCCTAGGAAAATGGCGTCTGCATTGCAGTGGATTCCACAATCTCTATATAGTTCTTCGTTGTCGTCTTTAGTTCGAATTTACACGTTGTGTCAAAAAGAAATTCGCGGTTTACCAGAAAACATTCAATTCGATGTTTACTATAAGGTAGAAAAATCGCCGCGCTAAAATAGCGATTACAATTCACAATTAAATTGACGTTAATAAAACTAATGTGTTTTTGTTGTTGTTTTTAAAGCTGTACGAGGAAGGACGTTTGTGTCAATTGGGAATCGAATTGTCCGACTTATTCGTCTTCGATCGTGTTTTGAAAGTCAACGACAAACGGTGAATGAGTTTGGACGCTTAGTTTTGTTTTTTTCAATGTTTTTATTTGTTTTTTTTTTTTATTTTTCGATCGGTTTTCAAGGCATCTTTTGCATCACTGTTTCCAAGCCGTTATGGATCATGCTCATAATATGAATATCGCCAACATATTAGCGTATTCGTACACGTTGTATTGTAACGAATTGAAAAACAACGAGAAGAAAAAGTCGAGGCAAAACGCTGCAATCTTAGGACTTCAATTAGGTATTCGATGCTGGATGTGGATTGGTTTGGGTGCTGGAGAAATTGCATTTTTATGAGTTAAAATGCAAATTTTTATGTGCAATATCGGATTTCATTTAAAAACTGCATTTTTAGATGCGTAAAACACAAAACTGAATGTTTACGTATAAATAGTGCATGTCGTTTTGAGACGAAACTGAATATTTCCGTATAAAAACTGCATATTTATGTGTGAAAATGCATATTTACTTGAATATACTGCATTTTTAAAAGCCTAAAACGTCGTTTTAAGACAAAAACTGCATATTTGCATGCATAAATTGTCGTTTCAAAATAAAAACTGCCTAATTACGTGTAAAAACTTAATTTTCAGATGCATAAAATGTCGTTTTAAGCCAAAACTGCATGTTAACGTGTAAAAACTGCATATTTACGTGTAAAACTGCATATTTACGTGTAAAACTGCATATTTACGTGTAAAACTGCATATTTACGTGTAAAACTGCATATTTACCAGTAAAACTGCATGTTTTACGTGCAAATACTGCATTTTTAAAAGCATAAAACGTCGTTTCAAGACAAACTGCATATTTACATGTAAGAACTGCATATTTACATGTAAAAACCGCAGATTTACATGTAAAAATTGCGTACCGGTATTTACATGTAAAACTGCATGTTTACGTGCAAATACTGCATTTTTAAAAGCCGTCGATTTAAGACAAAAACTGCTTATTTACAAGTAAAAACTGCATTTTTAAATGCATAAATTGTCGTTTTAAGATAAAAGCTGCCTAATTACGTTTAAAAACAGCTTATTTAGGTGTAAAAACTGAATTTACAGGTGCATAAAATGAAGTTTTAAGCCAAAACTGAATGCTAACGTGTATAAACTGTATATTTACGTGTAAAAACTGTATATTTACGTGTAAAAACTGTATATTTACGTGTAAAAACTGTATATTTACGTGTAAAAACTGTATATTTACATCTAAAACTGCACATTTACACGTAAAAGCTTCATTTTTGAACGCACAAAAGGTCGTTTTAAATAATATCTAAAATTATTTCTAATTCGCAGGTGGTTTTCTAAGCGATGCCGGCTGGTTCCTCGAGTCCGAGAAGGTTCTAATCGCATGTCTAAACCTATGCAGTCAAGTGGACGAAGTCTATTTCAACGCCAAAGCGCTCGAATGTTGTTTACAGTGAGTCGCGCCTCCGTTTCCGTCCCAAACCCATCGCTTTTAACCATTTCCGCCTCGTTTTCAGATTACTGCACGCACAAAACGCTTACTGTAAATTCACCGAAGCAAATAAAACCTACGAAGATGCAAATATTTTTGTGAAAAAGCTCCAAGACAAAGGACAGACGCCCAACTTGGCGGGTCTTTACGCCGAATTTTCGTCGCTGTTTTTCGTCAAGAGTTATTACGATGACGTAATGATTTTTGGGAGTGTTTTTGTCGGTGTTTTTTGATTTGTTTTTTGTTTGTTTTTAGGCGTATCGTTGGAGTATTAAGGCGATTAAGGAGATCTCGCCGACGCTGCCGCATAAGGTGGATTGGTTGTTGTGGTTGTTGTGTTGGTTTGTTGTTGGGTTTTGATTGTGGTTGTGGTTGTGTTGGTTTCAGTGCGTTATTGACGTGTTGCGTCAGGCGTCGAAGGCGTGCGTGGTTAAGCGCGATTTCAAGAGAGCGGAGATGCTTGTCAAGCAAGCGGTGTGTCTGGCACGGTAAGTTGAGGGTTTTTAAGTGTAAATTGCATTGTTTTTGATGTGGAAGTTACACTTTAAAAGTGAAAATTGCAGTTTTAACTTGTAAATTTCAGTTTTTGAAGTGGAAATTTCTGTTTTAACATGTAAATTGCTGTTTTTAAAGTGCAGATTGCATTTTTTTTAGCATGTAAATTGCATGTTTTAGCATGTAAATTGCTGTTTTTAAAGTGGAAATTGCGTTTTTTAGCATGTAAATTGCATTTTTAACATGTAAATTGCAGCTTTTGAAGTGCAAATTGCAGTTTTAACATGTAAATTGCAGTTTTTAAAGTGCAAATTGCATTTTTTAGCATGTAAATTGCATTTTTAACATGTAAATTGCTGTTTTTAAAGTGCAAATTGCAGTTTTTAGCATGTAAATTGCATTTTTTTAGCATGTATACTGTATTTTTTAGCATGTAAATTACACGTTAAAAGTAAAAATTGCAGTTTTAACATGTAAATTGCTGTTTTTAAAGTGCTAATTGCGTTTCTTAGCATGTAAATTGCTGTTTTGAAGTGAAAATTGCAGTTTTAACATGTAAATTGCTGTTTTTAAAGTGCAAATTGCATTTTTTAGCATGTAAATTGCTGTTTTTGATGTGAAAATTGCAGTTTTAACATGTAAATAGCTGTTTTTGAAGTGAAAATTACAGTTTTAACATGTAAATTGCTGTTTTTAATATGTAAATTACTGTTTTTAAAGTGCTAATTGCATTTTTTTAGCATGTAAATTGCTGTTTTTGAAGTGAAAATTGCAGTTTTTAAAGTGCCAATTGCATTTTTGAGCATGTAAATTGCTGTATCTGAAGTGAAAATTGAATTTTTCAAGGTAAAAAATGCATTTTTCATTTTGTGAGATAAAAATTGCATTAAACTTCCAAATTTCGGAGGAATACTTTAATTTTCTAAACTTCTAAGCCAAAATTACACATGACAAGCTCAAAATTGAATTATTTTCAGTGCAAACTGTTTTGAACTTGAAAGCACTCATTTCCCATCCCCCTGTCAACCAAAACGCCAACTACAAACAAAATTAATCCATTCCAGGGAACATTTCGGTTTCCAACATCCGAAATACTCGGACGCGCTCCTCGACTACGGCTTCTACTTACTCAACATCGACCTAGTGGGCCCGTCAGTCCAAGTCTACCAAACGGCGCTCGACGTGCGTCTGGCCGTGTTCGGCGGCAACAACCTCAACGTCGGCGTCGCGCACGAAGATCTAGCGTACGCTTCGTACGTACACGAGTACACGTCCGGAAAATTCTCCGATGCGAGGTCGAAATCGACGAAAAACGAAAAAAAATCAATTTTAATCGAAAGATAATTGAAATTAATCGATTTGTTGTTGATTTTTGAAGGTGTCACGCCGAAAAAGCGATGGAGATCATGACGCACATCGTGAGGGAAGAACATTTGTTGTTGGCGTCGTCCAAGAGGGTGAAGGCGTTGATTTTGGAGGAGATCGCTATCGATAATCACGATAAATCGATGTGCGAGCGGCTTTTGGCTGATGCGCAGAAGCTGCATTTGTCCGCTTTGCGGCTGGCGCAGAAGGCGTTTGGGGAGATAAATGTACAGACTGCGAAACATTATGGGAATCTCGGACGGCTTTATCAATCAATGCACCGATTTCAGGTTTGGAGAAGCTAGAGAAGTGTTTGTAGAATGAGTGTAGATCTAGATAAGTGTGGAATTTGATGGAAGTGTGGGAAAAGGATGTTAAAAGACGGTGAAAATGATAAAAGGAAGGTAAAAAATCATCAAAAAAGAAGTTGTGCACTTGGTAAAACATGAAAATGTGTAAAAATTAGGCAAAATATATGGAAAAGTGTGAAAAATTAGACAAAATACATGGGAAAGTGTGAAAAATTAGGCAAAATACATGGGAAAGTGTGGAAATTTAGACAAAATACATGAAAAAGTGTGAAAAGTTTGACAAATACATGAATAATTAGAGAAATACGGGGAAAAATGTCGAAAATCAGATAAAATACATATAAAAATGTCCAAAAAATTATGAGAAAGCTTGAAAAATCACACAAAATGCATGAAAAACTATTTCAAAAAATCAGAAATTATGAAAATCAGACATGGAAAAATGTAAAAGAAAAAAAAAACTAACAAAGTTCGAAAAATCAGTTAAAATACATGAAAAATGTGTTTAAAAAAATGAGATAAAAATAGTAAAAATCAGGGAAAACATTTGAAGAATGTATTTAAAAAAAAAAGACGAAAAAGCACCGAAATAAATCAGAATTCAGGAAAACTTAGTAAAAGAAAAATGAAATTTCTTTGGCAGGAAGCGGAAGAAATGCACAAAAAAGCCATTTTAATCAAGGAAAAACTGCTCGGCGACGACGACTACGAAGTGGCCCTCTCCCTAGGCCACCTAGCGTCCCTATACAACTATGACATCGGCAATTTCAAAGAAGCGGAAAAACTCTACCTTCGATCAATCGAAATCGGTAAAAACCAAAAAATCCCCAAAATTTGTTATTGTTTTGCAAAATTTGACTCAACTTCCCAAAATTTGTCTCAATTCGTCAAAATTTCCCAAAATTTGTCCCAATTTGTCAAGATTTTCCAAAATTTGTCCCAATTTGTCAAAATTTCCCAAAATTTGTCCCAATTTGTCAAAATTTCCCAAAATCTGTCCCAATTCGTCTTTCGTCTAGATTTTCCAAAATTTGTCCCAATTTGTCAAAATTTCCCAAAAGTTGTCCCAATTCGTCAAAATTTCCCAAAATTTGTCCCAATTCGCCAAAATCTGTCCCAATTCGTCAAAATTTCCCAAAAGTTGTCCCAATTCGTCAAAATTTCCCAAAATTTGTCCCAATTTGTCTCAATTCGTCAAAATTTCCCAAAATTTGTCCCTATTCGTCAAAATTTCCCAAAAGTTGTCTCAATTCGTCAAAATTTCCCAAAATTTGTCCCAATTCGTCAAAATTTCCCAAAATTTGTCCCTATTCGTCAAAATTTCCCAAAAGTTGTCTCAATTCGTCAAAATTTCCCAAAATTTGTCCCAATTCGTCAAAATTTCCCAAAATTTGACTCAATTTCCCAAAATTTGTCTGAATTCGTCCAACTTTCAGCCAAGAAATTATTCGGCGACGGCTACAGCGGCCTGGAGTACGACTACCGGGGTCTCCTGCGCGTGCACAAGATGCTCGGCAACCACTCGTACGTGGCCGAGTACACGCGAGTGCTGCACGAGTGGAAGCAAATCCGCGACCACAACGCACAATGCGAAGTGCCACCACTGCAAATCCACTGCCAGCCACGACCCACCGAGGTTGTGATTCAAGAATTCTTTCAAAACAGTCTTCCCCTTTCACATTTGGTCGTGTCAAACATGTGTTGAGAGTCTATTTACAACCGTCGCATCAGTGTATTATAACATAGTTGGTCAATTGATTTTCTGTTGGCGAGATTTAACCGTTTTTTGATTTCAACTATTTCATGATTATTGTAATATTTCAGGTCCGTAGAGTTAAAATTTAGGGGTAATCGTGTGTGATGATAGTTTGAAATGTTTGTTTGAGTTGCAAAACAAAGAGATATCCCGTCCCAATTCACTTTTTTTGGTTTTTTGATTTTTTTGATTTTTTGATTTTTGTTTTTATAAATTTCAAATGTTTACACGAGTCGAAATAAGCCTTATGCTAAGGCATTTACTGCATATATTATATATTTATCAAATTGTAGTGTGTGGAATAAAGAATTAATTTAAAGTTTGGTTTGGTTCTTTGTGGGTTTTTTGGCTTGTTTTTGGGGTTTAAAAAAAGATGAGTTTTTGGTTTAAAAAATTCATTTTATGTCAGGAAAATCAATTTTTGGTCTAAAAGAAATTAAATTTTGGTCTAAGAAATTCACTGAAGTCTATAAAATCCATTTTTGGTTACAAAAAGTTAGTTTTTGGTCTAAAAAATTCATTTTATGTCTTAAAAAAATATCAATTTTTATGTCTAAAAAAATATCAATTTTTACGTCTGAAAAATCCATTTTTGGTTTTAAAAAGAAAACAATTTTTATGTCTACTAAATGGATCCATTAAGCACTTGCAAAATGAATTTTTATAACTAAAGATGTTAATTTTACCGTAAATAGACAAACTTAGGCAACAGCACTTAGGCAACAGCACAAGTTTCATGGCAAAAATTCATTATTTCCGAGTCAAAAGTACATACTTCGTACCTAAATAACCCTTATACCTGAATTACTGGATTATTTGCCATTGACGAACCTAAATAAACAAAAAGAAAACGATATTAATTTAACTCTAAATTAAATCTCTCAAACTCATCCGTCCTTCACCTTCAACCGAATTCCCGCGAACAAAACAAAAATGGCTTCCTCCGCATCTCATTAACCCATCAACCAATCACAAACCTTACAAATATTCAAAACACACCAATTACATTTAAAATAAACAACGACCTATAAAAATCCACCAAAACATCAAAAAAATCAATTTTTTTTTTTACTTTTTATTTTTAGAAACTGATATTTAATTTTTTTCAAGTGCACAGCCAACTACAAATTAAAGAATTAATTAAATTACAATATATAATAATTTCTTCTTTAAAAAAAAAAAAAAATAATATTAATAATAATAATAATAAAAAAAAAAAAAATATATAGAAAACTCAAAAATAAAGAAAAATTTAGTGTTAAAGATTTTCCTTTTTCAGTGTTAATTTGTCTGACTTTTTAATTCGTTTCATAAGATTAAACAACTCCTAAAAGCTCTCAATGGTTGTAACCACACAATATTGCTTAATTTATCTTTCTTGCACAATAACCCAACTTGTATTCCACAATAAACAGGACAAAAACAAAATATTGTCAAATCAACTAAACTCGTGTTATTTATCATTTTTAAAAAACAAAAAAAAAAAAAAAAAATGCGTTATTGCAAATTAATACCAATATTTCTCATTTAACATGTGACAAAAGGATTAATGCTATCAAAATATTGACTAGTAACATTAGAAAAAATCAATTTAAACGAGAAAAACAAAGCTCTAAATGGGTAAATTGCAAGGCACTAGATTTTACATTCAATTTATGAAAACAACAAAACAAAATTGAAATAAAACTACTTTCAGCATGGGTGGAGGGTGGGGGGTGGGGTCAGCCAAGGTAAATCACCAACTACAAAAAAAATAATTTTTTTGTGATAATTAAAATTTGCTATTTTTAAATTTAAATTCCAAATTTCCAATTTGATAACAAATTATTTTTCAATTATTTTTCTTTCAAAATAAAAAATAAAAAATATTTGCAATTACTTATATTTTTCAAGAGTCAAAATATCTCGCGGTAGCCATTTTTACCCCGTGAACTTCGTTGATTCAATATTATAAAGCTTGTGGAAACTATTTTTCAATGATAATAATAATAATAATAATAACAAACAAAAACTAGGAGGGACAAAAAACAAAAATAATTTCTTTTTAGTGCACAAAACACGTTAATTTAATTTTTCCTCATTTTCGCTGCCGTTTTTCGCAGTTTTAAGTTCATTTCTTCACTTTTTTCTTTCCCTTTTATATATTTTTTTTCATCTTTTGGATCATCTCAAGTCTTTTTAAAAACACAAAATAAAACACAAAAAAATCTTCCTGGTCAATTTTTTTGTATTTTATTCATTCCATTTTCTTTTTTTTTTTTTTTTTTTCCAAAATCCAAAATCCAGAACAAACTGATGAATGTCCATCGCACTTTTAAGTTGGTTTTGGTTTATGATTATGAAGAATGACTCGGATGGACGACGTTTTGCACAACATGAAACACGTGAAAAACTCCTCCACTTCGGTAAATTAGCAACAAAGAGTAATATAAATGGAAGAATCCACCATTTTGTTTCCGGTCTCACTTTTTTTTTTTTTTTTTTTCGTTTTTTGTTGTTGTTGTTGTTTTTTTTTTTTTTTTTTCATATATATAATTGTTTGTATTTATATATGTATTCGTCACTTTTTGGATTTCACACTGATAAGTTGATATTATCGATGCTTTGGGATTTCACACTATTTGTCGTTCAAATATTTTACATGACGATATCCGGCACCGAATTTCTCTGGAAGGAAATTTTGAGGAGATTTAGTTGTGTTTGGGTTTGGTTTGTTTTGGGTTTTTGTGTTACCTTTTTCGTATTCCTTTACAACACTATTCCAAGCTGAAAATAGAAAACAATTTTTGTTTTTTAATATTTGACTTATTACTATTAAATTTTTTTGTAAATAGTAAAAATTAATTTTTGAAAGTTTATTCAATTATTTGAGAAATTTTTCGAATAAAATTTGGAAAATGTTTAAATTCTATCCACTTTTATAAATCTATTAAATCTTCTAAAAATCTATTAAATCTCCTAAAAATCTATTAAATTATCTAAAAATCTAGTGAATTTTGTAAAAATCTATTCAATTTTGTTAAAATCTTTTCAATTTTGTAAAAATCTATTCAATTTTGTAAAAATCTTTTCAATTTTGTAAAAATCTTTTCAATTTTGTAAAAATCTTTTCAATCTTCTAAAAATCTTTTCAATTTTGTAAAAATCTATTAAATTTTGTAAAACTCTATTAAATTTTGTAAAAATCTATTAAATTTTGTAAAAATCTATTAAATTTTGTAAAAATCTATTAAATTTTGTAAAAATCTATTAAATTACCTAAACATCTATCAAATTATCTAAAAACCTATTAAATTATCTAAAAACCTATTAAATTATCTAAAAACCTATTAAATTATCTAAAAACCTATTAAATTATCTAAAAACCTATTAAATAATCTAAAAATTGATTTACTTAACTAAAATCTATACAATTTTCGAAAAATCTATAGAATTATCTAACAATCTATATAATTGTCCAAAAATCTATATAATTTTCCAAAACTATTAAATTTTCTAAAAATCTATCAAATCCCCCAAAACCCAAACCAAAACTCACATTGATTAATAAAATCCACCACATTGGAATAATTAAATCCCCCGTCGTCCGCCGCTCCGCTTCTCCCTCTCACCGCCACCTCCTCGCACCCCGCCTCCTCCTCCACCACCTCCACAGCCCCCCCAGCCGCCCCCACCTCCTCCTCCTTCTCCTCCCCCGCACACCTCCCCAACAACTGCTCATTCACCTCAAACCCGAACGACACGTCCAACGAATACGAGCCCCCCTTCAACTTATTCATAATCACCACCGCCGGCAGCCCCCTCGCCGCCTTCCTCTTCCCGCTGCCCCCCTTCGCGTCCGACGCCTCCGAACTCGACGAATTCGTCGTCGCCGGACTACAAACCGCCTCCTTCCTCTTCACCTTCCCCTTGACGGGCATCTCCACCGCCACATTCGTCCTCGATTTCGTTTTCTCCTCCTCTTCATCCTCCTCCTCCTTCTTCTCGCCGACCCCCACCTCGCCCCCCTCCCCGCACCTGCCCCCCTCGGCCCTCCGCTCAACTTCCGGTCCCAACGCGCCCAAAACGCCGACCCCCTCGACGGACTCCGGCGACGAAAACGATTTATCCGTGTTGCTGCTCCCGTCGCGTTTCGACTCGTCCGACGGACACCCGGAGTCGCCGCCGCCGCCGCCCTTCTCGGACCCCAGGGACGCCGGCGCCGCGTCGTTCTTGCCGGTCGCCTCGTTCAGGATCGGATAGCTCGCCCAGTGCGTGATGCACGGCTTCCTGACCCCCGGAATGTCGTCCGTCGTGCACGTCGACGCGTCCTTCTTCTTCCCCGGCATCGCGATCATCTCCTCGGCCATCTTGACCGCCGCCATCTTGGCGATGTCCGCGTACGACGCTTGCGGGGTCCCCCCCGACGCTTTCATCGTGCTCTTGACCGGCAGCGAGTGCACCGAATCCAAGTCGCTGTTGTCGACGGACGAGTGCTCGGACGGCGGCATGCTGCTCGTCGACTTGCGTCTCGCGTCGCACTGGCCGCGATGATGACCAATGGGCAGTCGCGCCAGCAGCATCATGTCCTCGGCGAAGTGACCATCCCCGTTCGCGACCAAGTGTCCGTCGCGCTGCACGCCCCTCTTGGCGCCCCCTTCGCGCGCCACGTATCGGTTGTTGCGCCGGTGTCGCTTGGGGATCACGATCCGGAACTCGGGTTCCTCGACCAGCTGACCGGCGTCCGCCTCCTCGTAGAAGTCGGTCACGAAGCTCGAGATGACGGCCGGCTCGCACGTGTTGTTGCCCCCCTGCGGCACGAACACGACGCCGCCGTCCGACGACACCTCGACGAGCTCGCAGTTGATGGCCACCACCTTGTGGGGGGGCAGCGTCGAGCCCTCCCACGAGTGCGCCTTCCGCACCGTCCCGATCTTGACCACGTGTTCCGTCAAGTCGGGGCTGTCGTCGCGCGACGTTTCGATGTCGAGCAAATCGAAGATGGAGGATCCGTTGGTTTCGGTTTCGGTTTCGTCGTCCAGCAGCGGGGGGGTCCGCGAAGGCAGGTTTTTTTTGTTGTTTTCCTTCTCCTGTTTCTTGGCGCGGATGTTGTGCTGGATTTTGTTGTTGGCGCCGGTGTTGTCGGGCTGTTTGTTGACGGCGATCGTTGTCTTTTTGTCCGATGAGTTGATGAACTCGACGAGGGACTCGAGCGGGTCGTCGCCGCGGTTGCCCTGGACGTCGCCGGCCTTCATCTCTTTGAGGGTGTTCGAGGGTTTCTGGCGCTTGTGTTTGCGCCGCTTTTCGAGCTCGGTGGAAGACTCGGACGGGTCGGCGGTTGGTTCGAGATTGGTGTAGTTGCGAGTGAAGGATGTTAGGGTCATGTTGCGGAGGTGCTCGTTGAGGGGGTTGCCGTTCACGTCGAGTTGCGGGCGCAGCGTGTCGAGTTTGTCTGAAAGTTGAATACGTTTTGGGTTAGTTGGGTGGTTTTTGGAATGTTGGGGATGGTTGTTTTAAACGTTTTAAACGTTGGGTGTTGTCCTTTTAAACGTTTTAAACGTTGGAAATTGTAGTTTTAACCGTTTTAAATGGTTTAAACGTTAGAAGTCGTTGTTTTAAACGTTGGAAATTGTGGTTTTAACAGTTTTAAACGCTTTAAACGTTAGAAATTGTTGTTTTAAACGTAGAAAATTGTTGTTTTAAAATTTTAAACGTTGAAAATTGTTGTTTTAAAATTTTAAACGTTAGACATTGTTATTTTAAACGCTTTAAACGTTCAAAATTGTTGTTTAAAACGTTAGAAAACGTTATTTTAAACGTTTTAAACGTTTTAAATGCTGGAAATTATTGAAATTGTTATTTTAAACGCTTTAAACGTTCAAAATTGTTGTTTTAAACGTAAGAAAATGTTATTTTAAACGTTTTAAACGCTGGAAATTATTTTAAACGTTTTAAACGTAGAAAATTGTTATTTTAAACGTTGGAAATTGTCGTTTTAATCGTTTTAAACTTTGGAAATTGTCGTTTTAATCGTTTTAAACTTTGGAAATTGTCCTTTTAAACGTTGGAAACTGTCGTTCTTAACACTTCAAACATGTTTTGAATTGTTTTTGTGTGGGGAAACTAATCAAAACAATTTTTTCCTGCTTTGGTTTCGTTTTATGACATAATTTAGGTCTTAACATCAATCGATATTCATTCGTTATATATTTTTAAAAATAATAACCAAAAAATTCCACCATTTCCGTTTTTTTTCTCCGTTTAAACTGATTAAAATGCGTTAGGAAATAACAAAAACGAGCATAAACGACATTTCCATCCATTTTTCAAATTCCACCAACCAAAACAATAAAAATAAAATTTTCGTTTATCCAATTTTACCCGGTAAAAATTCATTAGAAATCACGAGCTCGGTGCCCTTTCCATTCTTCTTCTTCTTATTCTGCACTTGAGCCGATCCCTTAACTCCATTTTCATAAACTCCATCTGCAAAAACGCAAAAACAAAATTAAAACCACAAAAAATAAACACAAAAATAAACTCAAAAAGCGCCCAAACGCGAACCTTTACTCGCATTCCCCGCCACCGTATCCCCGCAGAAATCCTTCTCGACCTTCGCGTCCTCCTCGCAGTCCCTCAAAGTCGCATCGACCTAAAAAAGAAAAAAAAAAAATAATCAATAAAATCTACAAAAAAAAATTAAAGCAAACGGAAAAAAACCCAAAATTATGTAAAAATCGAAAAGAAAGCGAAAAAATCAAAAAGAAACTAAAAAATCGCGGAAAAATTGGAAAGACCTAGAAAAACCTAGAAAAAAACAAAAACAATAAAAAAAAAATGCAAAAA
>JAQIXU010001085.1:0-20762 GCA_034701245.1 Strigamia transsilvanica | reverse complement strand
ATTTTCGGAAATACATTGGACATATACAAAACGTTTTAGATGCCTACAGTTGCGATCAGAAGCAGCAGATGAGCGGTACGATTCGTTTTAGCATCAATTCAGCCAGGGCGAGATGTTTCATGCGCCATTTTGGATAACAAAGCGTGAGACATCGTTCCAGGCCAGATTCGAGTAAACCTATTTAGAATTCGAAGAGTTGGACGAAATGTTATGATTAATTAATAGCTTATAATTTATTGTGAGTGTTAATTTGTATTTTGTTCCTTTGTTATTTACAATTTACGAACGATTGTGAAATCATATACAAGTAGATACTAGACAGGTTGGATCAAGATCGCCTCTGATTGGCTAGCGAATGCGCCGGTCTTTTGGTTGTGATTAAGCGAAGTTTGAATGAATATTTATACTGATTTATTGTACATAAGTTGTTGTATTGTATTAGTTTAAGTTTTGAATACTGTTGTATGTTTACATGGGAATTTTTGTGTATAGTTTTGGAAACTGTTTACATTTATATTTCTGTAATTCGCCACCAGCGGGCACAAGTGTAACGGTAGTTTTAAAAGGCGGTGGTTGTGAGAATTTTTACTCACTTCTTCTCGCTACTCACTTCAACTTCAATACACGTGCACGTATATGCACAAGAGACAGACACGCAGTTTAACAGAGTGAAACAATTCGAAATAGATGTAGACTGAACGACAAAGAGAATAAAAACATCCGCAATTATTACGAAACGTGAGAAGGGTTTTTATTCTGGTTTAAATCACGCAATTCGGTTTGTGAGGCAACACGGAAACCTGGAATGAACAGCAGCGTCTCGTCTGCGTGCGAAGCTAGGCCTTACAACGTTTTTCAATGCGAGACAAATGATTTGGGTGGATTCGTGCAAAGCGAGAGGCAGCTAAGGCTTTCATTTCAGTAAGAACAAGGACAAAGGTTCGTTGTACTGCATTTAATTACGGCAAACCGCTGCTATACGCAGCGCGGCAATTTGGAAGTTAATTCGGCGTAACAAAACGCTAACTTTTGGTGCAAGTCGAGCAACCATCGAGCCGGTTTGCTACATCTGGTTTCGAGACTAGAGTTATAGTCTCTAACACTGTTCACTTGTAATAAAAGATGGCGGCATACACAGGTTGTAATGCCAGCGCTCCAAAATGATGTTTTCTGCCTGTTTCCTTCCAGATTATGCAGCTAGCTTCCACACCATGCCAATAATTAGGCTGTTAAAAAAAAAATGTATCGAACAGGAACCGAGTTTAACAGAAGCCAAAACAACAAAAATCGATGCATTAGTTGCAGAAATGTTGTTTGAAAGGTTGTCCGACATCATAGCTGACTATGATTTGGTACAGGACAATGAGTTATACCATGGTATAAAAATGCAGTTTTAGGAATTTCTTCTTAAATTAATTGTTTAATTCGTTCAGATGATCATAGTTCGGTTTTCCAAAACACCAAAAGTAACGACGCTGATGATGAGTGCCATGTGGAAGATGACGATGAATACCATGAGGAAGATAACAATGAATATCATGAGGAAGATGATGACGAAAGTCAATGCGCCAGACGCGTAGTAGTTCCGATGAAACGAAAATTAGAAATAATAAAACTACGTGAAGATCACCCGAATTGGAAATTAAAGTCGCTTCAACGCCATGGAGACAAAGAGCTGACATCATTGCAAACACTCAAACGTTGGAAAACTCAAATTGATTTATATAACCGAAAAACACAAATCTATGAGATCAACAGTTTTGTGATGAAGAAATTTCAAGAAGCTCGACCAAAATTTAAGATTGTGAGAACTGTTCACCTTCGGCAATGGGCTATGCATAAATATTTAACTATTTCCGGTCCACACCCATTTCATGCAAGTTTGAGATGGGCCGAAGAGTTTAAACACCGACATAAAATATCAAGCAGGCGAATAACTCGACTCGTTAACCGACGGGAAGTCAACGACCTTGACAACATTCTAACAGCAGCCAACACATTCCAACAACGAATTAAACGATTATTACCATCTTTTTCAAAAGTGGCTATTTTGAACACCGATCAATGTGGCTTTAATTACGAAATAGTCTCTAATCGTACATTGTCTTTTCGAGGTGAAAAAACAACACAGGGTTTCGCACAATCACCATCCAATAAGGTTACGCATAGCTACACAGTCCAGTATGTAATAAATGCCGATGGTGACGTTTTTGGAAATGTTTTTGTTTGTTTGCAAGAACCTTCTGGAAGGCTGGGACCATTGGTTCAGCAAAAACTTCTTGAAACACCAGCACCTAATGTTACAATTACTTGTAGTAAATCCGGAAAGCTTTCTACAGGATTGTATGAGTATTTTTTGAAAACATGCATTGCCACCAATTTGAATGAGGACATTTTATTAATAATTGATTCCTGGAGTGGCCAGACTAATCCCACAACATATTCTAAAATCTTTGGTACCGGAAATTACAAATGTCATTTAGAAATCATTCCTGAAAAGTGCACCGCATTTTGTCAACCGCTAGATACTACTTTCCACCGACAATTGAAATATCTAGTGAAGGAAATTGTTTCTTCATTAGAAGTGTTTATAGGTGGCGAGAATGTTCATCCAGATGACAACTGGACATCCAGAAATGGTATTATTCGATTACAATCTCTAGCGCATCATCAGATGAGCTCACCAATTTTTAAATCGCTTATTCAATATCCGTGGTATTCGGCTGGCCTTTCAGAAATCAAAATTCCTTTTCAAACTGTTAAGCAAGTGTGCTTTACGTTTCAAGAATTAACTTGTCATAGGTGTGATGAACAATCGTTTATTAAATGTGCTCGATGTTTTTGTGTTTTTTGTTTATCTTGTTTTTATTTCAATTTTCACACAGTGGAATGTAATGGTTGATTATTGTTTTGTTTACTTGTATTATTATACTGGTGTTGCGACAATTATTGGTTAGATATTGACATTCGTACTTCAACGATCCCCAATTGTTTTATGGATCTAGCACTTATTTTTAATGCTTGGTCATTGTTTTATTTATTATTATTTGGCATTATGTTTTAAAAGTTTCCGGTTATATAAATATTTTAGCAGATGAATTTTTCTGTATTATAGCACCAAGTGTCACTGTGTATTTTTCTCTCCAACTGTCATGGCTTCCGAGATAGGTTGCCTGAATAAAGCGTCACATTCGAGTTAGATTGTTTTTCACCTTTATTCAATATGCTGCAGTAATGAATCTGTAAATTACAGAAAACAATTAATTGATTTGAAATAAAATAATAAGAAAAAGAAAATGTAAACAATTAAATAATAAAAAAGTAGAAAATATTAACAATTCTATAATAAAAAATCGAAAATGTAAACAATTCCATAATAAAAAATCGAAAATGTAAACAATTCCATAATAAAAAATCGAAAATGTTAACAATTCCATAAAAAAAATCGAAAATGTAAACAATTCCATAATAAAAAATCGAAAATGTTAACAATTCCATAATAAAAATAAAAAATGTTAACAATTCCATAATTAAAATCGAAAATTGAAACAATTCCATAATTAAAATCGAAAATTGAAACAATTCCATAATTAAAATCGAAAATTGAAACAATTCCATAATTAAAATCGAAAATTTAAACAATTAAATAATAAAAAAATCGAAAATGTTAACAATTCCACAATAAAAAGTCGAAAATGATAACAATTCTATAATAAAAAATCGAAAATGTATACAATTGTATACAAATCGAAATGTAAACAATTCTATAATAAAAAATCCAAAATCCAAAATCCAAAATCCAAAAACAATTCAATTAAATTACCTACTGTAGTATTATTGTTGTTGGTTGTTAGTCTGAGCAATTCCACGAATCTGTGATAAATGATAATAAATAATTAATAAATAATAATTGATTAATTACTAATTGATAATGAAATATCATTATACTCACAATTAACTTCATAAGAGCCGCCATTTTTGAAAAAAGCAGGGTGGAGAAATTATTACAAATTTCACCAATCACAGCTGTTCCAAAAATCAGCTGTGGTGAATTTATTAGTTGATTGGTGATGTCACCTAGTGATCTAGGAACTAATTCCTAGGTTTTGTCACCTAGCAACAATTGTTTAGAATATTCATGCACTGGCCTGTTTGCTCAAAATGTACACATACTCAGAGCAAATTGTGCCAACTTTGATTACATTTTATGTAGTTTTTGCTGCTCATGGCATCAAAATGTTTTAGGGTGTTGTTTAGTAATATGTAATGAATAATTGGGCTCATTTTTATTAAAATCTGAAATAGCTTATACATGTGGTGCCCTTGTAAGAGGAAAGGGGGAAGAAAAATCATACCCTATTCTACAGACTGCAGATGAATGATTTCGAGTTGTTTTTTTGGATAAATCAAAATTTTGCATCTCATATGGCGACAAGGAAATTTGTGTCTGGCAAAATAAGTCTAAAACTTAAGCTTCAAGCTGTTTAAAATGGTCTGTAAAATTCCCAGCAAGCATCATGGTGTGGGGATGAATGAGTTCTAAAGGTGTTGGGTCCCTATCAATTATTAATGGGACTGTGAACTCACAAGTGCACCAGGAAATTTTAGTCTACTCTATGACACCATTCTTGGAAAATATGTATTGTGATGATGAAGTACTATTTAAGCAAGATTTAGCATCATGCCACACATCCAAATCAACACAGCATTGACTAAGAACACGCAATATTCAACTTCTACCATGGATTCCAAACTTGCTGGACTTAAGCTTAAATCCCATAAAGAATCTATGGAACATTGCTAAAAGACGTCTAGAGAAGCTGAAACCCAGAACCAAAGAGGAATTAAAGGCAAATGTTCAACAAGTTTGGACTCCAATTGCAACAGAAGATTGAGAGTCTCTATTCTGATCAATGCCTCGAAGAGTGCAGGCAGTGATCAAAGCAAAAGGTGGACCAACAAAGTACTGATGGTTTCCGTTGAATTAGGTATGTGTAATACCATAATATTGAAAAATAAGTTGACTACTAGCTGCCTCGTTCATCCTATCGGATGAACATTTTTCTAAGGAGTGGCAGCCTTTGTTTCTCAATATGTTTTTTAAAGTGGCTCATAATTTCTAAATCTATTTTTTAATTGTGTCGGCTGCAGTATGTATGAATGTCTTCTCCGAATTCACGGGTCAACAAAGAGCAATGTAATGGTGAAAACCTGAGGTTGGGTGCTTTTTCCTCAATTAGAGGGGAGGCTGCGCCCCTCCCCCTAGATCCCTGCAAACCTTACCTTACCCGTTTATTAACACTAAAATCTGTTTAATTTTTTATCTGTTTAAGGCTTATCTGTTTTATTTGCAGGCTATCATCCATCCATCCATCCATCCATCCATCTATCCATCCATCCATCCCTCCATCCAACCACCCATCCACTCATTCACCCGTCTATCCGTGCATTTATTAAATTTTTTTCATTTGTTTTTCTTTGAAATGTAATTAGAAATAAAAATTATTTTTTTAAAAATTGGAATAAATAAATAAATAGATAAATAAAGTAAAATTAATTGAAATTGAAAATAGGCATATAAAGTGTGGCAACACACTGGCCCTGTTTTTTATCTATGCTCCGCTGCGCTACGCATAGATCCCTCCACTGCGCTCCGGGCTGATTTTTAAACATCCCTCAAGTAAATAAATACGCAAAAGTATAAGTAAAAAATAAGTTTATTGTCCCATATAAAAACAACCATACCCTGGCCATTGATCGGTCCGCTAATGCCCGAGCTGACCAGACCTAACCTAATCTGACCACACTTGACCTGACCTAACCTAACCTAACCTGAGCTGACCAGATGTCCCATATAAAAAGAACGGTACTCCGATCATTGATCGGCCCGCCAGTTGTCCAACTTATCCTCTCAGCAAGTTTATATCATCGTGTTAATCCACAAACCTGACCGTACCCATTTTTTTAACAGTAAAATCTGTTAAATTTTTGCCACAATTTTTTTCAATTAAATGCCACACTGATGTTACTCACGCTGTAATATAGGAACAGCATGATTCTAACAATTCATGATGTCAGGTTAGGTCAAAATGTACAAAAATTCATCAAAAATTTACCGGAATCAATCCAAAATTATTGAGACTCGACCAAAATCTATCGGAAATTAACAAAACCCAAGCAAAAGCAATCAAGAATTAACAAAGTTCGAGCAAAATCTATCAAAAATTAACAAAGCTCAAGCAAAATCGACCAAAATTAACCAAAAACTACCAACTTATCCTAACCTAATCTGACCTAACCTGACCCGACCATTGATCGGCCTGCCAATTGTCGGGCTGATTAATTGGCACCCGATCAATAATCGCCCGATCACCAAATCAAACGCAATTTGTAAAAAACAAATGTCAAAAATTAAACTAAAATTGTAAAAAAAATTTCAAGATTGTCAAAATTAATCAGAAAATTGTCAAAAATTAAACAAAATTTGTAGAAAATTATCAAAATTTGAACAAAATTAATCAAAAAATTGTCAAAAATCGTACAAATTTGATCAATAATTGCCACAAATCAACCAAATTCAATCAGAAATTGTCAAAAATAAAACAAAGTCGATCAATAATTGCCAAAAATAAAACAAATTTGACCAAAAATCTTGCAAAATCCATCAAAAAACAACAAAACCCGAGTGAATTTGACCAAAAATATACAAAAACCACCAACTTATCCTCTCAGCGAGTTCATATTGTGGTAATCAGCCAACAGGTCGCCATAAAACAAATAAAGATATGAAAAAAACCTTAAAAAATCGGCAAAAACCTGTTAAAAAAAACATCCAAATTTTAGAAAACTGAACAAAACTCGAGCAAAATCGACGAAAAGTAACCAAAAAGCACCAAAAGACACATACATCCATCCCTTTCGACCAAAAATTATTATAAATCAAATAAAGATATGAAAAAAAAATCGATCAAACATGTAAAAATTTAAACCGATCACACAAACATACAAAAATACGACCAAAAATTATCATACATGAAAAAAAAAAACCACTCACTTGCCTGTCGGATTTAAAAGTCATTCACAGCATTAGAAAGAGCGCGAATTTCTGATCGAGAACATTAAAAAAAACACGTAAATCCCTTCGTTTTTTACTTAAAACACTAAAGGCTTGCTCGTATTATTTTTGAGTTAGATCGAGCCTCTATTGTTGTTGTCGCACCAACTGTTTCGAATTAATTTGCCTGCGCCATCTCGGGATATTGATGCTAACTCCTGCAAACCGTAAACAATACCGCTTTGAATTTGTATTGTTAAAACTTGATATAAATATTGATATCTATCCCGATATTGATGCATAAATTATTAAAAGTAGCCTTCACAGAATTTTTTTTTTCGAGGGCTACAGAATGCACTTTTCGGATTCGAAATCCGTCCGGAGGTTTCGGAGGAGATAGAATCGTGACACACACACTCACAGACAGACTCCTCATGATTAAGTGTACAGATTCCATTTTTATGGCACAGGTTAGTGAATATTCCATAATTTTGGCACAGAAGATCAGTGGATTATTTGCTGTTAAAACTAAACACATGAGTTTTTTTTAAAATTCAAAAACAGTAAAACGAAGCTTATGATTTATATATTTATTTCCTATATTTGTTTAATTTTGTAAACTGATCTGAACAAAATAAAAAAATTATTTTTTTGCTACATTTTTCCAATATTTTGGCTTGTAGTTGCATTCTCAGTCAGAGATATGTCTGACAACCAATAAATGGCATGTTTTCAGAATCTGTGTCCTTTTAATCCTTATTACTTACGAAGAATATGTCTCAATTGGTATTTGCCAGCTTATCTTGGCTTGTCGCGATATACACCCAAAAGCACAACCGTCAAAAACATTAAAAACCAATGACATTTGTGCTGACTTGCTTGTGTTTTTGCATTGGAGCTAGATCGAGTCTCCATTGTTGCTGCAATCCGCCAACAAATCGCCAACAAATCGCACCGATTGTTTTCACTCTTTTCGCCGGCGCCATGTCGAGTCTTTCCCGCAACCTTGTTGTCAGTATTCTACAAATTTATGAAATAAGTCTTGAATTTGAAATTGTAATTTATTTCACTGATTTTTACAAACTACACTAGATTATTTTGATAAATATTACCTCATTAGACATTAATAACAAATTGATTATAAATGAAGAAAAATATGTAACTTGTAAATTGCTATTTTTTCAAAGAGATGAGGTAGAAAGACGACAAACGTTTATTTTGATTGGATGGAAAATCTAAATTGGATTCCCAATAATTCAAGGATGCAACCTACTGGCATTCCCAGAAAATAGCTTTATACCTAATTGCTCTTAAACCGAAACAAACAAAACATACCAAAAATAAAATTAAAAGAAGTTAAAACTCAATAGGATAAATGAGCAATATTTAAGGAGGTCCCTATAAAACAAGGGGTATACACCAACTGCGGTACCCGGTGGGGTATTACCCAAATCCTGGAATGAGTAATCAATAAATTACAGAAAATAACAAAAAATTTAATATTGCACAAAAAATTGTAAATTGCTTCCCGTTTTTTTTGTTAGAAAAATCACAAAAATAATTTAAAATGCACAAAAATGAAATTGCAAAAAAAATATTGTTTTTACAAATTTCATTGTGTTTATTTCGACTTTTAATTTGTTTTTACAACATTTTCAAAATTCATTTTCAATATTTTCAAAATTTATTTCCAATACTTTTTTAAATTTGTTTCTTATTTTTTTCTCAATATCATTTATGATTAAAAGTCCACAAACCATAGTTCCTATACGATCACATATTCACATACAGTATATGGAATTCACATGTTGCCTGTAATTATTAGGTGTGAAATTTTCATGATGTGATCATCACGTTATTAAACATGAGATAGTGAGTGCACTTCTAAATTTGATTTTTGCATATTTGCTTTTTGTGACAGTGTGGTGGTGTCATAAATATTATTTTAAAAAATTTAAAGCTTATGTGCACTTTAATTTTAATTTATATTAAGGAAATAATTTCTAATGAAAACTGAAACTGATTGCAATAACCTTTTTAAGAGTTTCATCATCATTTTATGAACTCTATTTACAAAGACTACAAAATATTCCATTTAAAGTTATTTCACCAAAAATTTTAAAAAATAATATTACAATTACCTCTTCTAAAAGTTCAATAAATACTGGCCTGCTAGCCAACATGACAATTATTTTTGTTTTTATGAATTAAATACTTCCAAATTTTCAATTTTATGAAACAATAATAACTTTTGGACTTAAGTTACTTCATTTATATAATTCGATTGATTTTTTGGATGTGCACCCAATAGGATACCCCAATTGGGGTATACCCTTGTTTTGTAGAAGAATTTAATTTTTTAATTGTGATTTAGTATACCTGGCTCATTCCATTCACAAGTGGACAACTTCCATGCCACACTGATTTTGCAATTAGAAATAAAAATGATTCATATCTAAAATTTATTCCCACTTTGTTTTCGTTATGGTTGAAAGCATATGCATATGTACCAGAACTGTAGACACACCCCCGCCCCCACCTTATTTTGGTGATCTGTGAAACTTTCTTGAGAACCAAACATTGCCTTCATATTAACACCTGCGAAGCTCACTGATCCATAATTCCGAGAATATACTTAAATACAGATATAGTAAACAGCTCCCATACATTTTCCAAAATTAACAAGACAGTTACTAGCTTCCCTACAAACAATTAACAAACTTAATAGGCATGCGAATCTGGTACCACCAATCAATCAAAAACTGTTCGCAAATTTGAAAGAAAACATTGAACAGAATCCACAGGTAATCCATGTTTTCTTTTGCATTAGATTAATTTATGTCAAATTTTGTGAATGCACACTAGGCAATATTTCTTGCTTTTCTAACAAATAAAGTTCAAATACAAACCTTACGCGCAGTAATTGATATTGCTTTGACGAAAATTAAGTCAAACTTAATACTTGAAATCGGAGATAACAATCTGAAAGGTGTTCTTCTTGTCAAATATTGTCAAAACTCGAAAACGAAATACCAATATTTGTCATTATTTAGCAAACATGAAAGAAATCGTAAATGGTAGCTCTGAATTTATTGCTAAGTTTTTAATTATCAAGTTCTATAATAAAACATTCTAGTTATATGTCAATTCTACATAAGTCAATTGTGGCGTGCATTTTAAAATATAAAAACAGTGTACCTATAAAGATTAATTGTGAAAATTAAACGAACTAAACCCTCACCTCAAATTTTCATCAATTTAAACAATTATGGAAGTTGATGGTTTTTTTATACTAAATGTAATACATTACATATCAATGTTGATATACATATAATTATGCCAAAACAAAGACAAAACAGTGTAAGTTGAATATTTAGATGAACGTGAAGGTAAATGTAGAACTTTTTATATGCCAAGTTACCAAAGATGAAATTGAAGTTATTTTACATAACTTAAAAAAAAAAACTATGAAAATAAAAACATGATTCCAGTCTTAAACAATCAAAATATTTTTCCAGCCAATAAAGTTAAAACTGCAGTCAGACAATACCAATGACAGAAAAAAAGAAAAAAAAAACATAAGAAAAGTAATTAAATTAAAACTTGGCACTAAAATCTTTGCTGATAGCATGTGAAGATGGTGATGAGAAAGTTTCCCTCCCCTCCCTCCTTTAGTAAAATACTAATCGTTTCACCAATTTGACGAATCCAAGCGAGAAACGAAGTAATATGAAATACTGATTTTTAGAATATACGGGTATGGCAATGAGTTATGAAATTGTTTGAACTTTATGCAATTTAACTAGCAACATCTCATCAAATAACCTAAAAACTTCATGTCAAGTCTATTTTAAAGCTTTCCAGAGACCACTTTGCATTAAATTCAAACAGAAAAGATCTCGCCATGATCGTAAAAAACATTTAAAAACCGTCTATTAACTAATCAATTGTAGACACCATTAAGTCTTTTCCCAACTCCCAGTTTTGTAAATTATTTATTGATCGATTGATTCATTCATTTTTGTTGAAATGTTTATATTTTGTTTCATGTGTTGTTTTGCTGTTTACTTCTTCCCGTCCTTTACTTCATCAGCAGATCCTCCGCTGGCATCTTCTGAATCTCCTTTGGAATCGTCGTCTTCTTCCTCATCATCATCATCATTTTCATCTTCCTCCAGTTGCTGCAATGGTCAGGGTGAGAATGACAAGTCACTAAAAGTGAATAAAATGAAAAGAAAAGGAAATGCCTTACAACACCTACTGGGGGAGACAGATCAGAATTAAGGGGCGAATTCTCGGTTTATTAGTGTTAAAGATAAGCTTTTAAAGTCATGTTCTATCTACGTTATCGCCAGTACCCAATTTCTCTTGTATTAGCACTGGAACGCGTTTTCATGAGCATCTTCACATGGGAAGACAAGAAAAAACCCATGCTTTTCAACTAAATTCGAACATTGAACTGATGTCGAGGAACATCGGTATGACGTGCAGCGTGGCAATTAGTCTTTAAAAACACCAAGATGCCACCTGACTTGGATGTACAGTAATTTGAACGCCGTTCTAGGCGAGGGAAAGGAAATCGAATAGAAGCCCTAATTTTAACATTTAGCCAGACGAACAAAGTAATCAATTGCATCTGGAAAGATCAAACCTTTATCAAAACTGTATATCGTCTACACAAAATAATTTGTGAGCATACCTCTTCTAACTCAACCACTCTAGACTAAAAAATTTGCTAAGACTACGCCTGTCCACACCAGACAGCCTTCACTCCATACATTGAAAAAACCATAAACTTTATAAGTTAGTATAACTTGTCACACAACTAAGTCGGCTAAATATGCTCAAATGTAGCTTAAGAAGTTGGCAATTTGTGAAAACTATTCCAAAAAACCTAACAATCAATTTATCAAAAAAGAATTAACTTGGACCAGTTCAAAAGTTCAACTTTTGAATGGAAACTTCTTTAGCCACGCTAGGGCAAATTCGCCCGACCGTCACGTGACAGTCACAAAAAGTGAAAAGCATATTAAGTCATGCGCCGCGTGCGTGTACGTAACACGCTAAGCCTGACCATCACAAAAAGTGAAACGCGCAACACTTCTTTCTCAGACTCCAACCGACAGCTTAGAGGAAAGAGGAAATTCTACAGAAGTTTGACAAATTTTATGGCAAAAGCAATGCATAAAATCAACTTTTCCTAGTAGCTAAGAAGTTTCACTTCTACCGCGCAAAAGTCTCATGCATATTTTTTTTCTCTTGTTTTCCTGTTTATAAGTGCATTCAAATTGGTTAACCAAATACTAGTGATAAAATTTTGGAAAACGCATTCCCATACTATCAAACAAGTCAGGTGCGACTTTATTCACTGCAATAGTAGCAATTTAGAATAAACACATGTAAAACGTAGCTTTCTCATTCATAAAGAAAAGTAAAGTAAACAGAAGATGAATTATTTTTAAGTAATTACAGTTCGACTGTATTAATTCACTGTTAGTGACAATCAATTGCCATTATAAAAAGTCATAGAAAGCAGGTGGGTTAAAGAATATAAAAACAATGGTCTCTTAAGGTTTATACTTACCTTCAACGCCCTATAGAGTTTCACACTTATTACAAAAGCAAACCGGTGCACGTAAAAACCGATTCTAACATATTGGCAGGTAAAGGATTCTGACGTTAACACATTACAAATAATTTAACTAGTTTCTCATATAAACATTTTTTTTTTAAAAACTGAAATCCTCTGCTGTTAAACAATACTACACATATTCGAAACAATGAAATTTGTGCAGAACTTTTGTCCTACTTAAACCCTCTGCATTCAAATCGAACTCAGTTCCACAAACACTCAAAACATTGTTTTAAGTAGGCAACAAATTTGCATTTTAACTATGGGGAGAAAACAATATCCACATCATACGACATGGTTGTTATACCTTATTCGCACCAGAAAATTCCGGCTAGTCTAGCACTAATCCAGTTCTGGTTCTTCGTGCGGACACTGTTAGCACAACATTATCTAGTTTAAAAATGTTTAAACCAAATAAATTAAATCCAGTGGTATGAACTAGATAATGCCAAACCTAGCCCAGAACACTTGCTACAATTCCGTGCGCATGCTAGCCTGGATATGTGGTTATAATTTTTGGTGCTAACGCATTAGCCTAATCATTTTGTAGGACAAATCATCTGGAACTAGATTTCAATGTTAGGCTAGCCCAAACTATTTGGTGCGAGTTAAGTATTAGACCCTTTAATCATTCACCAAGTTTGGTTTCAATATTGATGACTTAAGTGACTTTCCTGACAGGCATTGTTTTTATGACACGTTTTGCATTCTGGTCACTGATTGAGATAAGTCTTCACAACTTCTACTGAGCATGATGCAAAACATAAAAGCAACAAAGGTTAGAATATCACTTTAGCCCTTCAATGCTGAACTGAGCTACTGGTTTAGATTCCAGGTCAATCTAATGAAAAACATGCTTGGTAAAATTCTGCCTAAACATGATTCAACGTTTTAGTAATGATGTGCAAAAAGTTAAGCCTCGCAAGTTTTTAAAACTGCACACTTGACAACTGAATTTGAGTTCTCTAAAGACCAATCCAAAAAAAATGATACTTCACTGTTAGCAACACTAAACAACTTGTAATTCAATAAAATGATTGATTGCTTTGGGCACACGGAATGCAAACTCTTTTGATCACCATTTTATACCCCTTTCCCAATTCGCATCCAAATATCCCTTACAATGGTATTATTGCCAAATAGGCGAATTATTGAAAGTTACTGTTGGACCAACACAGCATTTAATGCTTAAAACCTTGGTTCATGTCAGACCTAATAGTGTAGCCCCGTCCAGACAAGCTGTTCGGACATGATTCATGTTTCTCAGGATAAAATACAAATAACTAACTCACAATCAAAGAAATTTTGTGAAAGCTAGAAAACTTACGTGCATGCTTTTCATTAGGTTTTCAATAAAATAAATAAACCTGATTATAAGACGATATAGATACTAAAGTATGCCTAAGATTATTGTAAAAAGGCTATTTAAATTTTTTTTCTTTTTAAATGGTACCAATAGAACATAGAATAAGAATTTTCAATTAAAAACCAGATTCGGCATTTTATATATTAATGTGTTCTGAGTTTGTTTTTAGCATTTAAGCTCAATTAGAATTTATTAATACTGTATGCAGAAACAACCGAATAGTGCAGTGCATTCCATAATAAATAAAATATCATTTGTCTCATTTTTCAGACAAAAACAGATTTGGAATAAAAGTTAAATCAAGTAATGAAGAATATTCACAAGTTGTATCCCACATTCAAATTTCAGTGTTACTAAACCAATGGGGAAAATTGTTTGAACAAAAGTACAGAATGCCATAAAGTTTTAAAGTTTTAAAAATGAAAAATAATTTTTGTACAATTAAGGGCATTCCGTATTTCGCACTCAACTCGAGACTTATTTATCATTTACGAAATTGCAATCATTTACTGCATGTTTAAATTTGGGAATCAATTGTTAATACTTTTACTATTCCGTAAAATTATTCATATCCTCTGAATTTACAACCTGAGCTTTTTATGTAAAATACATTCAATTTTAAATTCACTATTGTTGCACTAAAACAGTTTAGTTTGTTATTTTACCATTAAGAAATGGTCATTAGTGACTTTAAAGTTGAATGCACCGAAATTCACTTTTAGCCTTGCGACTATTCCATGCATTAAATGCAAACACAAGCATCTGAAAGTTTAGTCCAGTCAATTTTGAAAATGGAAAAGTATCCAACTGAAATGTAGTGTTAGACAACAAACACAAGTTCATCAATCCCACTGCAACTAGTCTGAATGAACCAAGTTAGGAATTGAACACAATGGAATATACCCAATCGCAATCGCAATCGCAATCACAATCATTGCTATTGTTTAACGAACGATGCATCGTTTATAAACTCGTTGCAAAGTTAAAACTTGCCTTCTTTGGTCTCCCTCTTCCACGCCCACTCCTTGCTCCTCCACGACCACTTGTTGGCTGTTCAATTAAAGGCAAGTTGTGTAGTACATATATTCAGTTTGTTTATTTACGTTACCTTGGCTTTTCCTTTTCCCTTTTTACTGCTACCTTTGGGACGTCCTCTGCCTCTCTTTACAGCAGGTTCAGAATCGTCCTTTTCTTTTTTAGGTGACGTGTGAACTGCCGATCTTCCTCTCCCTCTTTTCTCAGCCTGCTTCGATTCCTCCTGTAAGAGTAACGTCACATTTATATTTCAATGCAATCTTATCTTCACCACAAAAACTAGCTTTTAAAGAAAAAAACTAGCATTCACAGTTTTAAATATACAATACAGGTTGGTTTGCGAGTTTTTTATGGCCCTATAGTGTACATTGAAACTGCTACATTTGCAAAACTTAATCGACGAGTTTGGCATTTTCTGACATGTGCCGAAACATTTGGTTAAGTTTGGTTTAACTAGAACCCAACACACTACAGGAAAGCAAAAAAAATCAATTTTGCTATTTCATATTGCCAAAGGGGTTCGTTCTGCTGAAAAAGAAATTTGAGTAGTTCACTTAAATACCAGAATTAAAAAACCAAGTTTGTCTGATGAAATTAATGGAAAGAAATAAAATCGAATTTCCTAATTGGGAAATTCATCAATTCATTTCAGCAATTTGAAACGAAGAACATTTAGAGCAAAGACTGGACATGATCTACGTCAAGTTAGTTGACATGAAATAACTTAGATCGACTTGAAAAAGCAATTGGTAACGACTGAGACAAGGTGTGTGCGCGCAACCGCTCACGGAATATTTCAATCAATTCGGGCTGGCGAATGGTGATTGGTAAAACTAATGTACTTGATTAGCAATCTTTGCATCAGTATGGAAAGCATGCGACTACATTTCTATCAATTTTTCTCGAGATATTTGCGCAGTTTTTTAACGCGTGAAAAGACATCTCATTGGATTGCTATCAGTCAGTCAGTTCCAAGTGCTTTTGTGTGCCAACTTTACACCGGCTGTAGTCCAATTGCTTAAAACTAAGAAAGTACATAAAAAAAGATAAGTATGAAAAATAATTATTTGAAATTTAAAACCAGCATCAAACTTACTTCAGAAATTCGAGATTTGGATGCCTAACTCATTAAATCTAAAGGGTGTCCAGCTGCTAATCACTATCTTTGTCTCCTATCACGGATGACGTCACTCCCTTCAGATACAACTGACTTAGGTATGTTAGGTTAGGTCCCTCCAGAATAAATAAATCCCTGGGATTTATTCAAAAATAAGAAATTACTTTTATTCCACACAAGAGATTCGTCTGAAAATAGACCAATGACAACATTATCAGTTAGTGATTTAATTTTTAAGTTTTTAATTTATTTCATTTACTTTTTTTTTTCTCCATTAGTTGAATCATTAAGCAGTAAAATTGTCTTAAAACCACACAACTCTTTCATTCAACGAATGCAATTTTCATACGGAATGATTTCGAGCTGAACACCATTTAACTTTAGTTTCAATCTATCATGAGTAAAATGTCGATAATATTAATAGTAAACAAAATAATGTTTTTCACAATCTAAGACACGTGTTGATTTTGTCAATCACTTGGCTGTCGCCGTTGCCATCGCCATCGCCATCGCCATCGCCAGGATAAGTCCAAATAAGTCTTATGGCTCATGTCAAGCGACAAACTCAACAAGTGCTGTCAAAAGTTTGTCAAAACGGTCACACGGATTATTATTATTATTATTATTATTATTATGAAATGCTAAATGCATCCAGTGTAAATAATAATTACAATAACAATTAATAATACTGATAGGCGATTCGACAAGACAACCAAATACGTGAAAGCATTTTACATTGCCTAATGAATTTGAAGAAAAAAAGGGAAAATATCTAACCATTGATTTTCGCAAACTCATTGGTCTATGTTAAAATGAAACTCGTGCGACTGGTCATGTTTATATGGAAACTTGGGTTTTACTAGCACACATTTTCATGTCAATCGGTATCATCAATTGAAAAAAAAAAATCAATCAATCAATCCTACTGCAACGTTACTATTTTTTATTCTCAAATATTCATTTCCAGGGGTCCTTTATAAACATTTCCATCAGAAAGTCAGTTTGGTTTTTAAGCGCAAATATTAATAGAAAACAAAGAGAAATAATACTCGAAATTTCCTTGCTAGAAAACTAAATAGTTACTAACAACCGATCTACACAATTATCCGAAATGATTGCGGAAGAACGAAAAAAAATGACAAACACAAAGCATACGAAAATTCTCGCTTTAGATCCAATATACTTGTACATCGCACAGGCCTGTCAATAAAACGACCATAAACAAGTGCGAGTTGTAAACTAAAACTGTCTCCTCCATTGGCAAGAAACTTAGCACAAAACCCGCGAAATATTCTTTCACTTTTGACACAAACACCGCCATTAAGAACCGAAAGAAAAAGGAACCGGTTTGTAATATATGAACAATTTTACAAGTAATAGTCCGTACATACGTGCCCTTTAGCTACAGAGTATGACGTAAAAAGCACGACCAACTCAGCGAACTGAATATTTAGATAGGATGAAAATGGCGGCATAAACGACAAGAAACGGCTAAATACCTTCACAACATCGGCTTTTTTCGGTCTCCCTCGTCCTTTCTTCACTTCAGGCTCACCAGCACCGCTATCTGCATTATCCGCCATAGCTTAAAAAATTCTTCACTCTAACAGAGATTCGAGAAAAATTTGTAAATCTATTACAACAAAAGATGGCTAGACTTAAAATGGCCGCGCTTTTCTTCAGCCACATGACCGCTAAATTCCACAGCCCATTATAACAAAATCATTATTTTCCTATCAAATGAAGAACAATTTTCTTACGAAAATTATTTTTCAATTGCTCGTCGGAATTTTCTTTAAAACAACTGACAAACGTATGTAGAGTGAGAAGACTTACCAACAACGAGCACCGCTACGAATGGCAACTGTAGAGAGAAATGAGTATAGTGAGTAACCGTTTTTTCAAATTGACGGTTGAATGCTGTGATTGGTTAAGGTGGGTTCTCATGGGGGCGCTCAATGGTCAGATTTAATTTACTATTCTGCTCTCATTGGTTGCTAGATTGCCTATAAGAAGATTATGTAAAATCTATGCTTTCATGAAACACAATATTTTACAACTCTTTCAATTACAATTTTTATAATTTTAAAAAAAAAATTGAATAAAAAAAAAACTATTGCAAAACGCTTATGAAATTAGAGAGCTTTGCTTCCAAATTGAGTTTAACACATAAGACACATGTATAAGCTGAGTTGTTTGCGTCGTTGTCACTAGAGGTGCCTCGAGAATACAGGTTTAAACTTACTTGTTAGCATCAGAAAATGTTTAACCTCGGACATTTTTGCATCTAACTTGTAAGCTGTGTGCTGATCGCACTTTTAGACGTGTTTTTCGCGACAAGCCAAGATAGGCTGGCGAATACCAACGATAACAATATTCTAGTTTGGAGTAATTATGAATTTATTACAATCTATGTTCCACTTAAAACAGGTACAATTTATTGGTTATCAGACATATTCCTGACTAAAAATATTCTGGCCAATATAACAACAAAATTGTTGGAAATTTCAAGAGAACCTTCTATAGTATTCAACTATTCGATATACCATGTATTCAATTATTAATTGTGGGATGTTTTGTTATTTATAATTTATGCTGTTTCATACATTATTTGTTTGAGACAAATACCCGTAAATCATTATTGTACAGATAAATAATTCATTTTGATCACTATTATATTATAATTATTGTTTATTTATTTGTTCATTGTCTTATGAAACTATTATACTGTATATATATACTTATGAGAAGTTGTCTGCTTTTTGCCACTTGCTCATCAGCAGTGTTGCACATGTTACTGAAATTTGGTAACGCGTTACCGTTAACGTTAGTTGGCCGAAAAAGTAACTAGTTAACGTTAGTTGGCCGAAAAAGTAACTAGTTACCCACCGTTGCCATTACTTTTTGGTTGGTCTACAGTCTGCGCCCGGTAAATTGTGGCTAAATTCGAACTGCGCATCCCATTCTGCGCAGGCGATTTTTCTAATTCCAGTTCTAATTTAGCCTAATATTAGGCCTAAAAATGCGAAATAATGTAAATAAACAACAATATACCGGTAATTTATGGCATGGTACTGGAATATTGTTGTTTTCTTTCATTTGTTTAGCATTATTTGGCCAAATATTATGTTTAATCCTGTTTATATGAACTGGTATTAGAAAATTGTCTGTGCAGAATGGGATGCGCAGTTCGAATTTAACCCCAATTTACAGGGCGCAGACTGTAGACCAACCAAAAAGTAATGGCAACGGTGGGTAACTAGGAACATTACTGTTACTTTTCCGTTACGATACTGTTACTTTTTCTGTTTTTTTGTGTGCCATTTTCGCCTCTTCTGTTGATTCTTTTTAAAAGTATGGTGCGTCATTCCCAGTGGTAGACGCAAGTGCAACTATTCACTTGTGAAAAACCAAGTCTTAACAACTCTTGATCCAATTTTCGGTGCCAACATCGTCCACTCTGTTTGAGTCCATAAAGTGACTGATGAAGTCTCCAAACTTTATTGTCCAGTTGAGGAGATCCTTCAGGTATTCGCATGTGAATAACTTCATCCAAAGTACTGTAAAGGTAAGCGCACTTCACATCGAGATGCGCATCCACCCAGTTACCGCATACCACGAGTAAATAGTACAAAAGGCGAATTATGATGAAATTAATTACAGGTGAGTAGATTTCATTACAGTCTTGTCCAAGGCGCTGTTTAAATCCTTGGGGACTAATCTAGCCCTGTAACCAATGGCTTTTCCAGGTGCATTCTTCTTGCGTGTGTAGACCCATCGGTTGCCAAGGATGTTGTCGTGCTTCGGTTTATCGACGACTTCAAATACCTTGCAGGTTCGGAATGTTGCAAGTTCTTTGTCCATTGCTTTAATCCATTCGGCACGATCAGGATCGGCGATGGTTTGCTTGCAGGTCTGCGGGCTGTCCAACTCCGCATTACACACTTCAAAATATGAAAGAGAATCTAAGAATTCGGCTTCGTTTGCTGACTCGACCTTGACACTTGTAGTTGGTCGTGGATCCTGTACGGTCTCTTTAGTGCCAACATCACAAGTTCCTGTCGTAGCATCAATCCATTTGAAACTAAACTTGTTAATATCCACTCCAACACATTGCGTCTTGCAATAGTCTTTGACTTCCGGTAGGCTTCTAAATTTGCGTGAGTTTCCATGACGGTAAGAAATGTCGAATGTCCCAGCTAAAGCTCCGATCTTGCGTTTAACGGTTAGGCGCTCCCATTTAATCTGCGGTTCAGGAGCCACCTTGGCGTCTTCTTGACTATGGTCGCTGTCAAGTGGATCCTCTTCCGGTTCGGAATCTTCATCGTCTTCAACATCCGGTAATTATGGTCGTTGTTGACTTGGCTTCGGTGGATCATCCGAGTCGTCACTGCCTAAATCTGAATAGAGGTCTGGTTCGTCAAAAGATTCACGAAAATTTTGTTCATGTAAACTTCTGCCCCATGTCATATTAATATTTATGTTATTGGTTGAGATGACCTAAGTTGAAATATCTGATGTAATATTCATTTTATTTTTGATCTAGTTATTAGTTTTT
>JAQIXU010001084.1:0-20777 GCA_034701245.1 Strigamia transsilvanica | reverse complement strand
CCACAAACTAATTTAACTCTTCGCGACCCCCAACCTGCGGGATACAGGACTAGAGCGACGACGTAAAACAAACCTAGTAAAGGAAAAAGTTAAAATATTAAAAAAAGTGAAATTAATGTTATTTAAACGTTAAAATGGACAAAAAAAACTGAAATAAACGTTATTCAAACGTTAAAATGTACCGGCAACTGCTTGAACCGTTCCGGAAATGGTAAAAATGCTTTTCTTTTTGATACTTCTCAAACAGCAGCCGAGAACTGACGTTACTATAGTAAAAACCATAAAAATCAACGCGATCGAGAAGAAAACCAAAGCGGCCTTCCAGAAATGCGGAAAATCATCGCTGGCCATATCAAAACCGGTCAAAAATGGCGCGCAACTGTCCAAAAACTTATCGATATTATGAATCTAAAAATCAAACAAAAATCATCACAAAAAAAATACCACGAAAAAAATAAAAATATCTCTTCTCACCTTTGTACATCTATTATAAATTCCCAACGTCGGCGAATACGGTCCCGACTCGATTTGTTTGATCTCGCTACTTCCGATTAATCCCGGTAGTCGGCGCGGTCCCATCAACCAATATGGCGTCGTGACGGCAGCTAACATAGCTAACGTTGATGCTATGGTCAATAAACTCCATAATAAAGTCCTCGAGGTCACTATCACATAGCACATGTCGTTTCGAGTCTTAAAAATGACCTGCAATGATAATACGAGCAATAAAGAGATTAAATTCGATGTTTCATCTGATAAATGTGCTCGCACAAGTCAGCTTGAGGAGATTAAAATAGTGGCCATCTGGTGGCTGAGCAGTGTTTTAAACTCAATTTGCAGGCTGCAAAAATCAAATAGCACATGCCAGTATGAGAAAAACAAACTTGAGACAGAAACAGTAACAACTGAATACCGTTTTTCTTCGATTAAGAGCCGCCCTCAAATAATAGCCGCGGACGTTACTGTGATAATTTACCACTAGCTACGTCATAAAATTACAACCAGTGAGGAGACCCTATGCAAAACGGCCATTGTCGAGCCGACCAATCCCGAAGCATGAAACAATCGGCATCCGATGTCCGATTAGTTTTCACCGGTGACATTCCCTGGCACCAGGAATTTTCCCTCGGCTAGACAGTAGATGGGGACAGTGGGAATCTATTCAAAGTCTTTTTAGGTAGTGTCCCAAGCAGGGCCGGCCGGACAGCAGTGCAAACGGTGCGTCCACACATGGCCCCGCACTTGGAAAGCCCTGCGTCGGGCTACTTGGTAACGTTTCAGTCACGTTTTGGGCTCTTTGGTGATGTTTTGGTCACGTTTTGGGCTCATTGGCACCAGGCCCCGCTGATTGTCCGGCCGGCCCTGGTCCCGAGGAAATTTTCACTGGTGAAACGGTCTCTTGCTCGTGGCAGCGTCCGTTGCGGATATTTCAGACAAATCCTAATGGCGATATGAGCTTAGCTTGTTCGCTCGAAACTGCAATTAAGAGTCCCCCTCGAATAGCAGTCGCGGCTAAGAGCAGCGGTCATTACTTTTGGCACAGGCCCAAATGATGACAATCATTAATTTATGAGATAAAATGGAAGGTAATTTAGCAGACAGTTTGCATTACAGTTTGGTGACTCACACACACACAGCACACACCCACCAGCATCTATTTTTTCTTTTGTCCTAAACCAACATTTTCATTTCCTCGAGTTATTGTTTTCATCTTGAAAATCATCCACCAGATGCCCCCACAAAACAAAATATACATATATATAAAATAATAGATAAACATAAACATTTAATTGCAAAAACAAATAGACCCTGAATGAATAAAAAGCAAAAAGCAAAATCAAGACTCCACTGTATCGCCACACGTCTCAATGACGTGAATCAAAATGGCACCCATCTTACAAAATGGCGCCCACCCGTAATCGCACTCGATCTAACTCAATTTTAACGTATTTATCTGAAAATTACATCCAAACAAGGCCACACCATACGGAAAAAGTGAAAAACAAGTCATTTCCGGCCAATTGCTATTACGTGTTAAAAGGTTATTCACTATTTTCCCATAAATCAGCGCGAATTAATTCTTCTCGCAGTCAAACTTGTCAAACATGTCAAACACAGATGTTGCCATGACAAACGAGATGCTTCCGCCGCATCTATTTATCCATTCGCACCCGGTCGCTTATCCCCCTCCTGCCAATCCCTCGTCTATTTACCCGACCGCGATCGGCCGACGTTTGTTGATGTCAAATTCAATTAATGGCGAATGACTCATTGAGTTTTCTCGTTATTTTCATGTTTCGTGGCCTTCGAAGACCCCGGCTTGTTTTTGTCAAGTCGGATGCGGTTGCTAGGCAACAGTAACCCGAGACCATTTTTTTCCAATGCAAATTTCAATGCAATTTCGAGCTAGAATTTATCAATTTTGTCGTTAGGGGTGTGAATTTTACATCTGGTTTCTATTGGAACGAAACCTCTGACCTTTGCGAGGGAATTTCTGAATAAATAGACAGGAAATATTCAACCGGTTGTTTAAAATAAATTTTAAATTTTCCGTACGAACCGTTGAGTGTTGTGAATTAACGTGGACTTACCAGAGATGAAATATCCGGTTTGGTGAGTAACTGAGGGACTTTGAACAGCGCGGCATAAAATAACGTTGAGATTTGTGGAGGACACTGCCCGGCCCTGGTCGTACCACAAGGGCGACTGGCGGGAGAACACGAAACCTGTCAGTCAAGTTTGAAACACCTCCTCCAGTGAGGTGATTGGTTGGTTTAGCTGGTTACTCCATAAAAGGAATACATCTAAAACGTCATGGTTTGTCTGTTTTAGCATTGAGTTTGTTTTTTTGGATTATCTTCCTCTGGTGGGAATCGGAGGAAATAAAATACAAATTTGAACCACAAGTTAATTTTAATATTCAACCGAAATGTCTCGGATTCTCTATGTACAGTTAGATCGATAAAAACGTGTTTATTTGTCCAAATCCCTCGATCACGTGACTAATAAAAATCCAATACAAAAATAGTCATTTAAGCAGGGGTACGACTGAAAGGGAAACCAAGATTTTGGATTTCTAAATGAACAAAATCTTATGAAATCCAAGAAATTAAAGAAATCCCAGAAATACTAGAAATCTTCTAAAATTTCTATGAATTTGTAGCAAAAATCCAGCAAAATTTTTAAAGAAATCCATCTGAAATCCTGAAATCTTCAAATCCATAGCAAATCCCTGGAATCTTTAGAAAATATTCAAAATCTTTCGTAAATATTTGAAATCTTACAAATGTCTAAAATCCCCAAATCTTACAAATCACTGAAATCCCTAAAATCTTAGAAATCACTAAAATCCCCAAAATCTTAAAAATCCATAAAATTGAGCAAAACCTTTAAAGAAATCACCTAAAATCTTTAGAACTCAGCCTGAAATCCTGATCTCTTTAAGATTTCAACAGGATTTCAAAATCTCGTAGTAGACTTTTCCTATTGCCTATCCCCTGGAATCTGTAACATTCCACTGATTCTTGCTAAATCTCGTGAATCGTTGCAAGATCTACAAAATCTCACAAAATCTCGCTAAATGTTGAAAGACTTTGCAAAATCTTACAAAATCTCGCTAAATGTTGAAAGACTTCGGAAAATCTTACAAAATCTCAAAAAATCTCGCTAAATCTTGAAAGAATTCTCAACATCTAACAAGATTTCACAAAATCTCACAAAATTCCATCCCTAAGCCGCACCCCTCGTATTTAAGCCTTACTGCATGTCAGCGACAACAGCGCTTCACGCAAACTCCTGCTATTGGTTCTCGTTAGAAACCGGAGATGAAAATTCTGAAAGACCGTCAACTCGCTTTGACTATTACTCGCAACGCAGGAAATCAAATTCCTCAAAGCGAAAGCCTTCTCCAGGTCCAGCCACCTCTGCATGGCACTTTCGTGGTGTTTCGGACCGCCCGTCGGACCATACAGCGCCAATTCCAAGATGGCCTTCACTTGCGACAAACTCGTCGCCTTCTCGTTCTCCAAGATGCCCACGACAACTCTGAAAGTAGTCTTCGCCAACACATTGTCCGGTACGACTTGGCAAATGTCTTCCACATCCGAATTCGCATCGCCGGTCAGCAATAACCGCATAATCAACAGAGCGCATGCGCAGAGCGAATAGCTATTGGCATCCGGATGAGGAAAGGCTCGGGTGGAGCTGCCGATGAGGTTTAACGACAAATTGGTGCAATCCTCATCTTCGCTGCCCATCACGACAACCCAGTCCGGCGGATAGCCCACCTCTTCGATTCCGTCGGCCTGGAGGTGCTTGAGACCAGAAATCAATTGCAGCAGAAGAAACGTGATCAGATTTGCACAGTTCTCAATGTCCTCTTCGACTAGTGTCTTCAATTTCGCACTAAAGTCTTCGACTGACTGGACTTTGACCGGAGGGAAGACCCAGATCATCCTATGGTGGAGTTTGCTTTCGGAAACCTCGCTTTCGAAATCCAGTGGGATGAAGTCCTGGAATGTGGCCAGAGGTGAGAGCAGAAATGGCGCCTTGGCTGGAAAGGGGATTGGGAAGATGTCTTCGGATACCTTCAAATGCGCAAGAAATGTTTTCGTTAAAACAGGACCTACCGGCAATTAAGATCGTAAATACGTGCGGCTTTGTATTTTAACGGCACGATTAAAACCGCCGCACGGATTTACGATCCTACCGCAGTTTCGTACCAATAACATGACTTCGGTATTCGATCCCCAAATGGCACTATAGAAGGCAGTGTGTTCTAGCTTTGCCAATGCAACCGGTCCCACTTTGAAATCGACCCATCGCAGTGGCGTGTCTTGTAAACCGGCAAAGCACGATAAATTCTTCGGCGTAGAAACCTAAAAAATAAAGCAAATTATGTGTAAAAATGGCTTCCACAGCCTAAGTAAAAAACAAAAACAATCTGATGACTACTGTTTTAGCCAATCAGGAGGGAGGCATTTATATCGATTTTTGACGTCTCTTTTTAAAGGAGTAGACGAGTCGGGATGCACTGGCGGTGAAGAAGCCTCACAAGTCAGCGAAACATGCGTCCAGGACAGTTTACAGACTAGATCGCGCTCTGAGGCAAACAAGACGCATTTAACTTGTGACATGTTACATGTTGTACTCCGCCCTGGTACCGCAGTGCTGGGAGGCACGCTGTAGGGACTATGGGGACTGTGGGCGTAAACCCCAGTAGGTTTATTTGATGGAAACAAATTGGACTCACTAAAAGGAATGTTTACATTTAGATGACTTATAACTCACCTGTTCTACAATTTTGGCAAGTGCTTCATGATTGGCTGTTACGAGAGCATTGTAGTTTTCCTCCATATTTCCGCGGATCCCGCTGCAAGTTGCACGTAAACTCGAACACTTCTTCCAGTTGCCATTGTAACATTTTAATGATATTGGTTCTGGCAAAATTCCATTCTGCGAACTAAGCGAACTTTCCTCGCAATCGGTCGGCGAACTTATGGTCTTGTGGGACCGCGGAGGCGGTGGCACTGGCGGTGCAGTGTCATCCGAAGAATGTTTGGGAACCATTTGTCGCATTTTTGAATTCTTCTCTTTCTTTTTCACTTCTGCATACAAATTACTCAATTCCACCTTGGGTGAAGGAAACTGTCCTTCAGCACTGGAAACCGACCCTGCATCCGAATCGGTGGAACTGACTTCGGCGAAACCAGAATCCGGGAAAACCATTCCAACGGCTTTGGCATTTCGAGAATGGCGAGAAACTTTATTTATTGTTGGACTCTGTGCTTTCAAAGTTGAAGTTTCGGAGACTTCGTCTTCCGTTGTCGAATTCACGAGCGAATCCGGCGGCTCACAGTACAGATGTTCCGGCAAAAACTATATAAGAAAACGAATGAGTAAAAAATGTATGTAAAGGGTCCAACAATGTTAAGGGTGCTATTTTAGAGAAATAGTACACTTTATTGCAATATGGGGGCGCTGAAATACAACTTTGCTCAAATATGCCTCTAACCTTGGGGGCGCTGAAATACAACTTTGCACAAATGCACCACTAACCCCGAGGGCGCTGAAAGACAACTTTGCCTAAATGCGCCTCTAACCCTAAGGGCGCTGAAATAAAACTTTGCACAAAGGCGCCTCTTACCCATGGCGCTGCCCTGCAGACTACCCACAAGTTGCACGCTTCTTATGGTACACACAACACACCAACATATGAAAAAAAATTCATTACTTCCGCTTTCTCTTTGTCTTCATTTGTCTCAACTGAGTCTGGTTGATCCTTTCTTATACTAGCCGGTGAGTTTCTTTCGGGTTTCTTCGGTGCTAATACAACTCTGACTTCTCCTGCAAACAACAGTAGAGCATATGTGAAAACCCCAAAAGTGATAGATTTTAAAACTTGCTGAACCTTGAAATTATTAGTTGTAAAAAAAACTTTCACAGCAAAACATTCTTTTGAAGCAAGCAAAACTGTTAGTCATGTTAAATGATCATTGAATTATCCGCGGTTAAAAGCTGTTTAAAATCTAAACTATGAAAATGTCAACATTCAAATTTAATCAATTTTGCTCTATAAATGTTAAATTGTGAGTTCATCATTCTTGGTTACCTAAATTAGCATACTCGCCTCCAGCACATGGCATTAAATCCACATCATTTGTTTCTGATCTATCTCTATTCTTTTCTTTAGTTTCTGGTGATGTCACCTTTAAATAAAAACAAAGAAATCACCACACTTGAAAAGTACAAAGAAAGCTTTGCAATAAAAACAACAACAATAAATCATTGCTCAACATGTGTTACATTGAAATAGCCTTGGCAGACACCCAATAACAGAACCAAATACTCTGTATGGGTTCTTGACACATGTATTAGCATGAAAAATCCAAATAGAAATTCAAAATGTAAACAGATTATTCCACAGAACAAAGTAGACATCCTTGACCTACTGAATCTACTTGGTGCAAATTGAATTTCTATGACTATTTATGGACTAACCACTGCTGTAGATGAATCACTTAGACCCTTGAAAGGTGGTGGTGGTCTTGATGGTTTATTCTGAGCTCCAGTTTCATTTTTAATCCTTGGTGGTGGTGGTGGTTTAACTTTGGTTACACCAACAGCTGGTGATTTTGGTGATCCAGGAGATGAGGACATTATCTATAAATATATTAGACCACAGAATAAAATGTTTGTCTCTCTGTTTTCTCAAGTCTTCGAGCAGCATTTCAATTATGGTCTATTTCAGGAAATGTGTTTGGCAACCTAGAAAATCATCTCTTTAAGTGTTGCATCTTTTTTCCTGGTTTCTTGGCCTTGCTAAATAAAGTTAATGGGGTTTAAACTTGAATTGCAAACAGGAAATAGGTCTTTTGTAAATATACTTCTTGACAAACATCCAGGTTTAACATTTTACAGCTACATCCAGCCTGTTCAAACAGTTTTCAACCTTTATGTTAGAAAAATTTAAAGTTTATCTTTACTACTTCAAATTCTTCCAATGCAGGAAACTTCAGAAAGTTCCTGGTCTTTATGGAATTGCTGCTATCAGTGAAATACCAACTTTTGGAAATATCAAGTAAAACTTCCAGAAAAACAGTAAAAAGGTTGCTAGTGTAAGCGGGGTTTACCGGCCGTCTAGTGCATGCCGCTTAAAGCGGGGTAATACTGTTTGCTGTACAATTATATAATCATTGGATAATTCATTTACCTTATCTTCATTCAGGTATGTGAATGTGCCTACTTCTCCTGTCAATGGTGGATCCCAATCACCATTTGGAGTTGTTGGATTTGAAGATGACAAGTTAGCCAAATCCATTGGGTGCAAAATCTCCAGCTTTATTTTCTTCTCCAAAGTTGTGCCTGAATATGGACTTGATTTGCTCTTTGTGTTGTCTTCCCCATCTTTACCAAATTTCAATAATTTCTTGAGAGAGAACTTTCCCTTCAACTTTTTGTTATTATCTTCAGACATTGGTGTTGATAATATTCTGGTGGATGACACATCCAATGAGTGGCAAGTCCTTAGCTTTGTGTTTCCTGTGTATACGGCTTTTCTAGTCACTGGTGGTGACATTGGCTTGGCGATGGGTGTACATCTCAATCCATTAACCTGGTCCTGCTCTTCAGCATCAGATGAACTGCTGTTTATTCTTTTCATTGGAGGATTACGCATTATAACTGCAATAGGTATATTAGTATTGGTAGTATCCGGCGACAAAGTTTCTTCTAGTCCGATCGAAGGCGGTGGCAGAGGGGCTTGTCTTTTAGTGCTTTTTCTATTGAAATCCAAATTGCTATTAAGATTTGCAATTTTGTCTCTGAAGCTCAATTCCTTCATGTCATCCGAGTCCTGAAATACATCTCTAGTATCCTGATAGATCTCTTCGGAAGATGGCGTTGAACTTGAATCTGAATCTGAATTTAATCCACAACATTCAGGAGTCCTTGATTTGGGCTTGGCTGGTACAATAGGTTTGATCTTGACTGGCTTTTCCAAATCCTGATCAACAGACATGCATTCAGTATCAGAACCAGTGCAAAAAACAACAGCAGTTGAGCAGTAATAGCTTTCATTGCTATTGTTTACCTTCATGTATGTTGAATTAGCCAATGGCTGCTCCAGCTCATCAGGAGGTGGACTTGTTGGCAAATCGGGTGGTAAGTCTGTACTTGTAAACATAGCCTCCAGACTTTCAGGAGCAATTTTTGAGACCGGGCTCACTTCGTAAGCGACAACCTCCTTGTCTTCTATGTTCCTAGAGTTCATCTCATTGATAACTATGTGTCCGTCTTCGTCGTAATGCACTTCTGGAGCCGGAGTTGTGGTCTTAGCGTCCAATATTGAAGATACGCTTTCGCGGCAAAATGGCCTAATAGCGGCACGCGGTAGATGGAACCTGTTGCCTCCACTTGCCTCCTCATCAACTGGTTTAGAAATAACTTCCTTCTCTATACAAACTGAGCTCCCCCCTTCACAGTTATATTTGGCAACGGTTGGACTTTTTTCCTCGGTAGAAGGCACCAGCAGATTGCGGTGAAGTGAATTAAACTCAGTGTTTTTTTCGGTAAGTTTCATGAACTCTTTGTCCTCTTCAGTGGACTCAAAATTCTCCAAAGAATCACAATCCTCAAATTGGTTTGATTCTTCATCTTCGGAGTCTTCGGCCGATGCCGCTTCAAATTCCCCGCCATATCCAATAATCTGGGGGTCTTCTTCTCTGAAACCAACGCTACCGGTCGAAGATTTCCTGTGTCCATTTTTAAGTATACCTGTTGGAATGACTTGGAATTTCTCAAGGAATCCATTGCAAGTCTGGATGGAGGTGTGGTCATGTTCTGAACTTATTCCATTGATGATATAACCATTATGTACAAAGTTTTTCTGGATTGCTAATCCCTTCCAAGTTGTAGCTGCTTGCACTTTGACTGAATCAGAATTGGAATGGTAAACACTGGTCTCCTCATGAATGTATTTCTCATTGAATGTGTCCACTGACTTTGAACACACATGGTGGTCTTGCTTAAGTTTGAAGCAGTTTGAACAGAGATCTTTTCTCCATGCGTTTTGCACAAAATTCTCACAAATTGCTGCCATATTTCATGTATGAATGGCCAAAATGCATCAACATAACTGAAAATAAACAAACAAAATGGTACTATTTGTAAACAACTTGAGAGTGACAAGCAGGAAATGCATTATCAAAAGAACAATCCAATGAAAATGGGTTGAAACCTGATGTGTTATTAAAAAAGACAATGTTTTTTAATAATGTTTTGTTCCTTTCACTTTATCTTTGCCTCCTTGTGATTTACTGTACAGCTTAATTGGTTTTAAAGAGGGAAACAAGCAGTATCTCCAAATAGACTACTGCTTTTTCTATATAAGTTTGACCTTTCCCCAAAAGAAACATGTTTTCCCACTAGAAGATAGTAATCTTTATCCAACACCCACTAAACACATCCCACCACACACAATTGAAACCACCAATTCAAGCAGCACATCCTATTGTAACACTTTTCCCTCTCTCAACACTTGACCAAGGCCATATTGAGAAATGTTACTTGCTCAAACTATCAAATGCCATTAATACTTCATGTCAAGTGCCTTAAAGTTGACAACATCAACAAGAAATGAAGATCTTCTCAACTTGGGACTTTTTCCACAAGTGATTATCGATATATCTTTCGCACTTATGATAATGGCATAAGTCAGTCAAAACTCGTTATAACGAACCACATTATAACGAATTTTTGTTACAACGAATTTTTGTAAATGACTTACTTGGTTGGTCGGCCATAGAACACCACGTTAAAAAATTTCCATATAACGAACTCTCATTATAACGAATCGATTTCTCGGGTCCCTTGCGATTCGTTGTAACGAGTTTCAGATGTACATCGATAAGTCCTATTATGTTCTACGCTCATTTATTTTTTAAAGTGGCTGAAAAAACCAAACAGCATGGACTCCAGAGGAGTCACGAACCGGGAGTTGAACCGTTAGCCGGAGTATTATAGATTTTAAAATGATTTTTATCTTACATTCCAAGAACTAAATTTTTAATAAAATAACAAAGAAAAACACTTTGCGTGGTCTGAAAACTTTCCTGTTTCTCTTCCTACAACCTGGAACACTCTGATGTGTTGGAACTTCCAAAAACTTGTCATTCCAGACATTTTTTTTTATTTGGGGGGTAGTGGGAATGGAATCTAGACCCAACCAGACATTACACAGCCTAGAAAAGTCAAGATGTGGGGCATGGGAGATTTTTACTGCAATCAGACTTGTTTTCTTTCTGTGTCAACACAAGAAAAACATTTTATGCTCTAAAGAAGAAGGGCAAGAGAGGACAAAGCAAGAAAAAAAAATGTTGATCTTTTCTTCATTCACCATTGACTTGCAACTCAAAAAAGAAATCAATTTAACATGAGACCTTGAAGAGTACTTTTAAGTTTGTCCTCCCTACGTGACAAAAATATGTCTCCTCCCTATTTCCCCATGTGTGTGAGGTCCCAAATGTGGACAAAAACACATCTAGATATTTATTTATGAGTGTCTTTTGGCTGTAATGAGAAATAACCAGATGGTGACATCTACAAATGGATTCCAAAACATCTCTCTAAGGAATTCCAATTAGTTGCTTGACATATTTAAAATTTAAATTTTGTTCCAAAAATACTTTTCTCCAACACACTTAAATCATTTCATTTAGAGAACATTGACATTTGGTGTCTGGAAAGAAATAACTGTCAAGTCATTTAACAGTTTATTGAACAAATCCAAGCGGCTTTAGTAAAAGTTTGTCTGGATCGGTCTAATTTAGCGAAAGCGAACTCCCAGAGTGCAATGACACAAGTTATAATTATAGACCAGTTTTCTAATTGAATAATTAGGATTTATAGCATCGTTTCAAGTCACTACAAATATATGTCCGTTCAATTTCATGACCCGGACGGGCATTCAACAGGTTTTCAAGGCCGTGAACTAAACTGTCCCCCAAACCAAACACAGGAGGCTAAAAATGCCACAAAGGAAGCCGGTAGGCACTGGCAAAAAACACCTCGGCATACCATCGCTTGTACGAGTCAACACCAAAAAACCTGGGACACCAACTCAAAATCAAATTCACAAAATTTAATTTTCGAAGACTAGCGTCGGCGACAACAACGCCTACTTCGCAAGTTATGCCTTCATACTTTTATTCCTCGAAAACTTTTTTTTAGATCTTGGTTTTTATTATCAATAAAATGAAGTGTTATATTATATCATATATCAAAGTTGTTTTGTTTTGTTTTGCTTTTATTTTTGGTGGAATTTCAAAATGGGTCAATATCATTATTTTTCATGTAAATTTTTCTTGTTCCTCTCCTCACATCATTATAATTCAAAGACGACTTGGGAGATGTAGTGCAAGGCTTGCTTGACCTTATTTAACATTTTATTTGATTGGAAAATTCAAATTAGTTAGTTAAAAAAATGGCACCAATAAATGTATGTTGGTTTAATGTTTAAAGTTGAATGGAATTCGATTTCATTTCAAACTGCTGTTTTCGGTATAGTACAAATTAAAAGTTGACTGACCTTTTGGCACATGTGCTGGAAATTAGTGGACCCAGCCCTTTTATTTCCTTATCACGAGTTCGAACTTTTTTTTTTTTTTGGAAAAATTAAAAATTTCATAAAATTGAATTTTAAAAATTCAGTTCATGAAAAATTCAGTGATTTTCCTCATTTCTCATGATAACGTGGATCTGATTTCAATGTAATATGATAGAGCCCACATATTCAGTTTAAAAAATTCACCTGCCATTATATGCCCTGCCATTATTTGCCCTCAACATATGTTAGAAATTGAAGATGAAAAAATTGAAAGGAAAAAAACCAACAGACACAAACATTAAAAACAGCTAAAAATAATATGAAAAAAAATGTTTTGGCTATTTTTTAACAGTTTTATCTGCATTAAAACAATTTGTAAAAAGTTTTAGTTATTTTTCAGCCATTTTAGCAGTTTTCAAAGCCATTTTAACAGTTTTTAATGCTATTTTAACAGTTTTTATGCTATTTTAACAGTTTTTATGCTATTTTAACAATTTTCAATGCTATTTTAACAGTTTTTAATGCTATTTTAACAATTTTCAATGCTATTATAACAGTTTTTAAAGCTATTTTAACAGTTTTTAATGCTATTTTAACAATTTTCAATGCTATTTTAACAGTTTTTAAGGCTATTTTAACAGTTTTTAAGGCTATTTTAACAGTTTTTAATGCTATTTCAACAGTTTTTAAAGCTATTTTAACAGTTTTTAAGCCATTATATCTATAACGAAGCCATTTTAACAGTTTTAGAAGCAATTTTAACACTTTTTGAAGCAATTTTAACAGTTTTGAAACAGTTTTGAGTGTTTTAACACATGAAAAACATGCAAAACATCAAACTGAGACTTGAAAGTGTTGTCCTGTATTTCTAATCTTTTCTTAATCTCATTTCTAAGGCTTAACCTCTAAACCTAGTGCACTGTTTACTTCATACTATTTTTCCCATTAATATTTATTAACCTAAATAATATAAACACTCGAATAGAACAACCAAAATTCCATCAAAAAAGCCAAAAAAAATTCACCAATCAACCAAAATAAAATATCGGCTAAAATCATTTCACCTTTTTGATTTCTCGCCTGATTTGATCAGCCAACGAGCACCAAAAGTCAGAAATAGAGTGACACAACGACACAACTTGTGGCACTTACCCTTCAAATGCAATGCTTGACTTCCATTAGTTTTTGCTGCATCTCATGAAGTCATGGTGAACACAACTCGCAAGTGGCGATCACACCATAACTGAACCTCACACTGAGAAAGAAGGAACTGTACTGGGTCAGTCCAATGGAGAGAAAAAAAGGGGAGTGGAAGGTCAGTAGCTTGGGGACAGGAAAAAGAAAAAGTTAAAATGGCCGACCGATGAAAATGACCTTTAAATGTGTTATCAATGAAGTTGGATTTTTTCCTGTCGTTTTTGAAATGGAGGATCGGAAAGATGAAATATTTTGAAAACTTATTTTTAAAATTTAGATTTTTTAAATATTTTTACAATTTTAAAATTTTGTAAAATTTTTAATTTCTAAACTTTTGTAAAATTCTTTCATTTATAAAATTTTCTAATTTTTTTTAAATTTCTAAAATTTTGTTATTTCTAAAATTTTGTTAATTTCTAAAATTTTGTTAATTTCTAAAATTTTGTTAATTTCCAAAATTTTATTAATTTCTAAAATTTTTCAACATTTTTCAACAGATTCAACCTGACCGACCCCCAATGCTAAAATTGCATGTTTCCACGAAAATTCTTACCCTAATCACCATTTTGTTCAAGTTAATTAATCTTAAATTCAAATTTAAAAAAAAAATATTTTCAAAGTCTAACCTGTATAGACCGCGGTGCCCTCCACTGTGGTATGCATGCAAAAAAGAATTTTCGAGTGCCCACGAGCGAAAATTTAAATGTTTCTTCTCATTCCATTTCCTCGCTTTGCAAAATCATTGGTATTTGTTGCGCGCATCCCGGAATCACCCTAAGACACACACGAAAAATAAAATTCAATAAAAATGCTCCAAATAACAAAAACCTAAAAAAAAAAAAAAATCAAAAAAAAAATTTTAATTAAATTAAATTTTATTTTAATATTCCATTTTTTATATTATTAAAAAAAATTATTAAATGGAATAACTTAAAACATTTTCTGATTTAAAAGTGCAGTGCTCTGATTCCAGGAATTTCACTCTACCGATTCAGACAACAAAAGTTAATTCAAGCAATTAATTTTTATTGGTTTTACCCGGATGTTTGGGACCCCAAAAAATAATGCCAGAAAGAAATTATTTACACACAAAATGAAAAAAAATATTATTTTAACCCTCAATTTGAACACAGCGCCATCTAGTAGCATTGTCTCCAAGTCTGCAGTGCTGGCAGAGATATGGGAATACGAATGTCAGGCACATTTCTCTTCCCGTCCCGTTGTAGGAGCAAATTTGGTTCTCCTTGGCGTCAACAAAACAACGTCAACTAAGCAGTGTCAACAAAAAATAAATTGTTTTAAATTGCAAAATTTTATAATTAAAAAAATTTTTCAAAAGTTTTTCAATATAGTCTGGTGCCGGGCCCAATATTATTTTTAATTCCAACATAAAACGAACATAATTAGTGTTGTGATAAAAATCCTAATCATGAGACACCAGCAAATGTTCACATTTTTTCAATAAAATGATTATTGCACACAGATTGCCAGCTGTATAAATAAACACACTTTACTCATTAGTCATTACAATCTGCTCTTATTAAATCACTCGCAACTCTACGCAGACGATGGTATCCGCACGTTGTTTTCTTCTTTGCCTCGTGGTGGTTGCTGGTAAACAAGCTTCCTACTGTAATTTCAAATTGATGTACATGATTTCATGCATTCTGCATTCAACTTAGTTTCAGCACGACGACAATGTACTGAGGAACGGGCGGTAGCTTTGTACCGCTTGCAGCAGAATCCGCATATCTTTGGCCAAAGTATTCCACAATGTGATGCCGACGGAACCTACTTGCCTAAACAATGCATCCAAGCATAGTAATTTCTTTGAACACATATATGTCTTGGTTTTTAATATCTCTTTTCAACAAGCTGCACCTGTGTCGATAAGTACGGACAAGTTATCGATAAATACGAATTCCATGCCCTCGATTCCGCAGGATCCGAATGCAGTCAGTATATCGCAACGTACTGTAAATCCTGTGATCTACAGCGGTTGACAAGCTGTATGTCACCTAACTCTTAGCCTAATCCAGAGGAATATATTCCTTAGTAGTTTAGTACCCCTTTCAGTTTGGCCCCCAAGTAACTGCTTGTTCCGCTTGTCGCCCCCTACTATTGCGTCACTTCCAAGCAGCCATTGTTGCGTACTTCAGTTACTCATTGATGCACCATGTTAAAAAATCGCTCTAACAAGTTTCACTTCAAAAAAAATATAAAGATTTGCACAATTACAGAATCACAAAAAAAGACCATAATTTCAGTGTACATTACCAGTAAACTTTCAGCCCTGTCTATGCAGTTCTGTTGGAGGATTTACAGAATTTAGATATAAGTGAATAATAAGTTTCATCCATCTTTGGATTTCTCTTTAGAATGTGCCCGCGAGAAGAATGACATGGAAAAGCGTCATCTTATCGGCAAATTCATTTCGTGCGATGAAGTTGGAAACTACAAAAGAAATCAATGTTTAGGATCCACTTGTTTCTGCGTAGATCCCATAACTGGGTCTCATCTTGGCAATGGTGTGCATATTTCTGAAATAGGGTCATTAAACTGTTAAAATACCTTATGTAATTTAAAAAATAAAAATAAAAATAAATCCTGCATATTGTGGTATGACTTACTAGACAAATCACAAACTAAAATTCAAATCAAAACAAAGATATTAAAAATGTGCTATGTCCACACTTTTTTTGCTGTTATTGCTGTTTTTCGGCAGCCCGCCCATAAGTCACAGTGATTCCATGTAGCTTTTGGTCTTTACAATTATGTGCATCCCTGGTCTATAGGCTGTAACATACGAGGACACCACGGTAACAGGGTGGTGTACGATATGTAACATGCAGGGTCGGTATGTAATGAAATGATACTGAAATATTGTTGGTTTCTTTCATTTGCTTAGCATTATTTGACCGAATATTAGGCTTAATACTGCTAAATAAGAACTGGAATTAGAAAATCATCTGCGTACAATGAGATGCGCAGTTTGAGTTTAGCATCAAGATACCGAGCACGAACTGTAGTGCGAGTCTAGTGTGAGAACTGACCTTTACCCATCAGATAGCAAAGGTGTAATGTAGAATTGCGTGAAGTGCATTTTAACTTTAATCAGGGGATAATAACAAATGTTCACAGATTGTCAGCTGTATAAATAAACACACTTTACTCATTACAATCTGCACTTATTAAATCACTCGCAACTCTACGCAGACAATGGTAACCGCACATTGTTTTCTTCTTTTCCTCGTGGTGGCTGCTGGTAAAAAAGCTTCCTACTGTAATTTCAAATGACTGTACATCATTTCATGCATTCTGCCTTCAATTTAGTTTCAGCACGACGACCGTGTACTGAGGAACGGGAGGCAGCTTTGAACCACTTGCAGCAGAATCCGCAGATCTTTGGCCTACCTATTCCACAATGTGATGCTGATGGAATCTACTCGCCTAAACAATGCATGCAAGCTTTGTAATTTCTTTGAAAATATATATGTCTTGGTTTTTAACATTTCTTTTCAACAAGCTGCACCTGTGTCGATATCGACGGACATGTTATCGATAAATACACATTCTATGTCGGCGATTCCACAGAATCAGAATGCAGTCAGTATATCGCAACATACCGTAAATCCTGTGATCTACAGCGTTTCTCAAGCTGTACTCCACCTAACTCTTAACCTAATCCAGAGGAATATATTCCTTACAAGTTTGGTGCCCCTTTCAGTTTGGCCCCCAAGTAACGGCTTGTTCCACTTGTCCCCTTCCCACTGTTGCATCACTTCCATCAGCCATTGTTGCGTACTTCTGTCACTCATTGTTGCACCCTATTAAAAAACGCTCTAACAAGACAACAGAAGTTTCACTTCAAAAAATGTATAAAGATTTGTACAATTACAAAATCAAAAAAAGACCATAATTGCAGTGGACATTATCGGTAAATTTTCAGCCTTGTCTATGCAGTTCTGTTGGAGGATTTACAGGATTTAGATATAAGTGAATAATAAGTTATATGTATCTTTGGATTTATTTTTAGAATGTGCCCGCGAGAAGGATTACATGGAAAAGAATAATCTTATCGGCAAATTCGTTTCGTGCGATGAATATGGAAACTACAAAAGAAATCAATGTTTAGGATCCACTTGTTTCTGTGTAGATCCCAAAACTGGGTCTCATCTTGGCAATGGTGTGCATATTTCAGAAATAGGATCATTAAATTGTTAAAATGTCAAAATACCTCATGTAATTAAAAAAAGAATAAAAGATAAATCCTGAATGTTGTGGTAAGACTTACTAGACAAATCACAAACTAAACACCAATCAAATCATAACAAAGATATCAAAAAAGTGCTATCTCCACAAGTGTTTCTGTTTCGCTGTCATTGTTGTTTTTCGGCAGCCCCCCAATAAGTCAGTGTGAATGTGTGATTCCATGTAGCCTTTGGTCTACAGGCTGTTACACACGAGGACACCACGGTAATAGGGTGGAGTACAATATGTAACATGTCACAAGTTATGTGTGTCTTGCTTGCTTCAAAGTTTATAGAATGTGCTACTTAATACTTGCACAGTGCGCTGTTTCCAATGATGTCCCAATAGCTGTCCTTGAGGGGCACATGATATTAATGAAGAATGTATTAGCTACGGGATTCCTGAAATTTTATAATTCCACAGATTCTGGCGCTCTAAACTACAAACAATTAATCAAACCATACGCCAGAACAATCGCAATCCCACAATCCAACGGTATTCTAGCTCTATAGTTCGCGTCGGTGTCTTGATGCCAAATTCACACAGCGCATCTCTTTAAAAATGCAAATAATGTAAATAAACAACAATATACTGGTAATTTATGGCATGATACTAAAATATTGTTGTTTTCTTTCATTAGCATTATTTGGCCGAATACTGCTGGAATTACAAAATCATCTGCTTAGAATGGGATGCGCAGTTTGAATTTAGCATCAAGATACCGAGCACGAACTGTAGTGTGAGTCTAGTGTGACGACTGACCTTTACCCATCAGATAGCAACGGTGTAATGTAGAATTGCGTGAAGTGCATTTTATCCTTAATCATGGGATAACAGCAAATGTTCACATTTTTTTCCATAAAAATAATTATTGCACACAGATTGCGAGCTGTATAAATAAACACACTTTACTCATTACAATCTGCACTTATTCAATCACTCGCAACTCTACGCAGACGATGGTATCCGCACGTTGTTTTCTTCTTTGCCTCGTGGTGGCTGCTGGTAAAAAGGCTTTCTACTGTAATTTCAAATTACTATACATCATTTCATGCTTTCTGCCTTCAATTTAGTTTCAGCACGACGACCATGTACTGAGGAACGAGAGGCCGCTTTGAACCGCTTGCAGCAGAACCCGCATATCCTTGGCATAACTATTCCACAATGTGATGCCGATGGAACCTACGCGCCAAAACAATGCATCGAAGCATAGTAATTTCTTTGAACATACGTATGCCTTGGTTTTTAATATTTTTTTCCAACAAGCTGCAACTGTGTCGATAAGGACGGACAAGTTATCGATCAATACCATTTCCATGTCGGCAATTCCGCAGAATCCGAATGCAGTCAGTATATCGCAACGTAGTGTAAATCCTGCAGTTCTTCGCAGACAGGGCTGCCACGAGACAAAATGGTGCCCGTTAACAAAGGAAAATATAGGAGATTTGTAACTCTTAGTTGGCTGCATTCTCTTATATACGTTCTTGTACCTATCAATGCCAAAAAAACGGCTTTTCTTAGCCTAATCCACAGAGGAATACATTCCTAACTGTCCTAGACGCAGAGCTTGAGGGTTTACATGATTTACATACAAAGTGAATAATAAGTTACATATGTACATATATATCTTTGGATTTCTTTCACTTTAGAATGTGCCCGCGAGAAGTATTACCTTCAAAAGCATCATCTTATCGGCAAATTCCTTTCGTGCGATGAAGTTGGAAACTATGGAAGAAATCAATGTTTAGGATCCACTTGTTTCTGCGTAGATCCCAAAAGTGGGTCTCATCTTGGCAATGCTGTGCATATTTCAGAAAGAGAGTCATTGAACTGTTAAACTGTCAAAATCTCTGATGTAATTGAAAGAAAAGAATAAAAAGTTATCCTGCATATTATGGCAAGACTTACTAAACAAATCAAAAACAAAAATTCAAATTAAACCAAGACATTAAAAATGTCAAATATAAAAAAAATTACATTTTTGATCGACTATCTCCTCCACATGGTTTGCTGTTATTGTAGAAATGATTACATGTCCATTCCAATTGACATACACAAAGTACTTTTTCATGGTTATAAGAATGAATGTTTTGTCATTCAGATGCCACACCACAACAGCTCAAAGACGTAACAAACCCATAACATTTTTTTCGGAAAATTTGAATTTTGTAACCAATTTCATGTTTTTATAGTGAAAAATTGAATTTTGCAAAAAAATTTTTGTTTTTGTTGAAAGCTTCGCGGGCAGCAATAAAAGGCATCGCGGGCCGCCTGTTGAAGAATAATTTCACTCAAATTTTCACTCAAATTTTACTCGAGCTTTACCCGAACTTCATTCGAATTTGATGAAGTTTACTCAGATTTGACGAATTTTACCACGTTTTCATGAGTTTTCTTATACTTTTAATGAATTTTATTGCTTTTTGATAATTTTTTTGTAATTAATGTAACTTTATTTATTCTTGATGAAGTCTCTTTATAATTTATACGATATTTTTTCATTTTTATTCAATCTTGATGGATTCTAATTCTGTCTTGATAGATTTTTATTCATTCTTGATTAATGTTTTTAAATTTTTGATGAAAGTTTGACCAAGTTTTTACGAATTTTATTACTTTTTGATGAAATTTTGACGGATTTTACAAACCTCTTGACTTAGAAAAACGAAATTGCGAAGATGAAACAGTTTTGTGGACAGCTCTTCACTGAGAATTTCTCGAGCGATCCGGACAGTTTTGCGTTCCAGCTCGTGAAACGTGGCAGCGACGTGAATGCCGTAAATAATGAAACCAGCAACAGTTTATTGCAGTGGGCAACCAAAGTTAAAAACGAAAAAGCTGCTATTTTTTTAGTCAACAGTGGCGCCAATCCGAATTACACGAACAAAATGTTTACAATTTAACCCGAAATTTAGTTCGTTAAGTTGAAATAAAAAAAATAAAAATAAAAATTTACATAAAGAATTATTTGATTTGATTTCGGGCTTCGTCGTCTTGCTGGTCGTCTTGCACGGCGACTTGCACGTCGGCTTGCCCGTCGGCTTGCACGTCGGCTTGCACGTCGGCTTGCCCGTCGTCTTGCCCGTCGTCTTGCCCGTCGTCTTGCCCGTCGTCATGCCCGTCGTCTTGCCCGTCGTCTTGCCCGTCGTCTTGCCGGTCGTCTTGCACGGCGGCTTGCACGTCGGCTTGCACGACGGCTTGCCGGTCGGCTTGCTCGTCGGCTTGC
>JAQIXU010001083.1:0-20787 GCA_034701245.1 Strigamia transsilvanica | reverse complement strand
TTTTCCTACTTCCTGCTCGGCATGTGTGAGTTAATCAGATGCGTGTGCACAGTGAGTAGAGGTCGTTAAAATGGAACTCGTGGTAGATAGATAAATAAATACATGAATAAATAAATGAAGAGATAAAGTTTTAGGAGAAAATGGAGATTTTTTTTTTAGGGGAGAAATCGTATTTTAGATGTAAAATTTAGACGGAAAAAATGATTTTTAGGCGAAAAAATGCAGTTCTAGACGAAAAGATGCAGTTTTATGAGAAAAAATGCAATTTCAGGCGAAAAAAATGCAGTTTTAGACGAAAAAATTGCAGTTTTAGACATAGAAATGCCGTTTTAGATGTAAATTATTCTTTTTTAGGCAAAGAGATGTAGTTTTAAGCGAAAAAATTGCAATTTTATGCGAAAAAATGCAATTTCAAGCGGGCAAAAATGCAGTTTTAGACGAAAAAATTGCACTTTTAGACAGAAATGCCGTTTCAGATGAAAATTATTCTTTTTTAGGCAAAGGGATGTAGTTTTAGGCGAAAAAAATTGCAATTTTATCCGAAAAAATGCAATTTCAAGCGGGCAAAAATGTGGTTTTATAAGAAAAAATGCAGTTTTATACGAAAAAATGCAGTTTTATCCGAAAAAAATGCAATTTCAGCGAAAAAAAATGCAGTTTTAGACCAAAAAAGGCAGTTTTAAGCGAAAGAAATGCAGTTTTATACGAAAAAAATGCAGTTTCATGCGAAAATATTGCAATTTCAGCAAAAAAAAATGCAGTTTTAGACAAAAAAGGCGGTTTTAGACAAAAAAAAATGCAGTTTTAGGCGAAAAAAAATGCAGTTCCAGACGAAAAAATGCAGTTTTAGTCCTAATATAGACATTTTTGAAGAGAAAATTGCATTCTTAAGGCTCTGAACCCCGAATAAAATGCCATTAAACTTCCAATTTTCCCACACAAAATCCACATTCAAAACAACCGACCAGAATATTGAAAACAGATTCTAATCACCAATTTTTCAATTTGCATTGTCCCACACTTGTTTCAACGCGTTCCCTCCCCCTCATTACACGTACCTGGCAACGTTTCCTCGTTTTCCTCAACCGGCGTCGACTCACTGCTCGTTTCCAACGACAACGTCCAATCCGTGTCCCCCCCAGTCGTCGAAAAACTCGAAAAAGTCGAAAAACTCGACGAATTCCAACCAAAACTCGACGAATTTCCACCAAACAACGAACCACTTGTCGACACCGTCGTCGTCGAGTTGTCGATTCCCAAAACCAACGGCAGGAGGACGCTCAACACAATCCTCAAGGTCCCACAAAGGGACATCGCGTCGACTGCTGTTATCCACTCGAAAAGTTTGACTGCAAATGTGCGAGTGGGAAGCAAATGGGATTACTCATTCCTATCACGTGGTATCGGCCCCCGCTACAATATTTCTTGTCGATTGCATCACAAACTATTTATTGATCTGTGTCCATAGAAATAACAGTTTACTCATGATCGATGCCAATTGGACTGTTAAATTTCGCCACAAAGCACAGGAAAAGACGGAGTATCCTGGAAATGAGGAAAATCAATTTGTATTGGTGATAATGACAAAAATTTAGGAGATACTTCCGGTTTGGTAACTTGTTAACCTGGTTTCATAAAACATCAATCCAGATGAGATGTTTCTAGTTTTCTACCCAAGTCCCGGCAAGTGTATGCAGGGAAAGTTCAATGGAAAGTGTTTCAAGGTCATGGTGTTGTCGTCTAACCAGACACTGTATATGGGGGCGGTGCAACCTGCTCTTGCACCACCCTGCAAATTTCAAATATGTCGCCCCGAATCACAAAGTTGCCATGAAAAAGTTAAAGATTATATTTATAATAATAATAATCGTATTTACTCTGAATGCGATGCACCGTAATTATTTTCTTGGTAAAATTTAACGAAGACGGTACATCCCCGACTTATTAGTAATGCTCATTTCGGTAAGAGCACGACAAATGGTATATAATACACCCAACCCTCGCTTTACGGCCTAGCTACGTTCCAGAAAAGTTGACTGTAAATCGAAAAGTTGTACTACGAATCGAGGGGACGTACACAAGGGATTTTCCCGACTTTTTGGCCGGATAACGAACATTGTGGGCCGTAAATCGAAAAAGTGCCATACTTCCTTAAGGCCATTATAGCGAAATGCCGTATAAAGAGTGGCCGTGTAGCGAGGGATGGGTGTACTTTTACTACAGTTCGCGCCCTGTCTTCTACGCAGACAATTTTCTAATTCGAGTTCATATTTAGCAGGATTAAGCTTAATATTCGGCCAAATAATGCTAAACAAATGAAAGAAAACAACAATATTTAAGTACCATGCCATAAATTATTTCGCATTTAATATTAGGCTAAATAAGGACTGGAATTAGAAAATCATTTGCGCAGAGTGGGATGCGCCCCGTGACATTTTGCGCCCCTATGCGTCGCTTACCTAGTGTATATCTTCGAATTGCACACCTATGCGCTATTTGTCAAATTTTTTTTACCCCCGCATGCTAATAGAAGCCGACAGGCTATTTAAACACGTTGCAGTTAGAGGCCGTGCACGATGTGCTAAGCTAAGCCTTTAGGGGGTCTTTCGAGGCCCCTAGAACCCCAAAATTTCTATTCCGCAAGCAAAGGTGGATCTAGGTTTTTGGGGGCCTAGGGCTTATTGAAGTCCAATGGGGCCCCATTTTTTGTTAGATTAAGAATCTTTAAATTGGGGCCCGAAAAAACGACATCTGAGCGCGAGGTAACTCGCATGTGGACAAATGAGGCTCCAAAATAGCTGAGATTCTTGCAGGAAAAGAGAAACAGACGTGCAAGTCATTTGAATCACCCTGTGTAATGGATCCAATGAGAGGGGACATTGCACTTGGTTTGGAAACAAAAGTTTCAAGTACTGTCACTGGATGGCGCTGAATGAAAATCAAATGGATTATTTTCACAAGGTCTGGAGATTTAAAAAAGATTGTTATTTTAAGCCAAATCAGTAAGGGATGAAGGGATCAGTTAAGGGATGAATTCGAATGAATTTTCACCTCAGAAAATTAGGTGTGGAATTGTAATTTTTAGGGTCCGTAAAAGGAGATTGGATGAAAAGTAAGTTTTCAAATCCTAGTAACAGATGGCACCATTTACCCGCCTTTCATTGATGTTGGAAATATCAGAAGGGCCAAGATTTTGGATTTCGAAATCCATGAAATTCCAGAAATCCTACAAATCCTGGAAGTCCAAGAAATTCATGAAATTGAACAATTGTTGTGGAAAATTGTAGCAAAATCAAGCAAAATCTTTGAAGAAATGTGCCTGAAATGCTAAAATCTTCAAATCCATAGCAAATTCTTGAAATCATTAGTAAATCTCTGAAATCTTACAAATCTAAGAAATCTCTGAAATCCATAAATTCAAGCAAAATCTTTGAAAAAATCTGCTGCAAATCCTGAAAAATCCTGTTGAAATCCTAAAATCATCTTTGATCCATCCACAACTTTTGCTTTTGGTTCCAAGATGACGCTAGTGCAGTGCACACACAAATTAAGGGATTAGTAGATAAATCACTTTAGCAAACAAACTCAGTTTTCCAAATTTATAATCCACTTTGGACTAATCAAACACAAAATACTTTACCAAGAATGAACCCATGGGATCCCCTAAACAGACAATACTAGCTATTATTGGCTCATCATCAAGCTGTTTGAAGAAATCAGTATTAATTGCACTTGCAGATAGCAAAAGCATCAAAGCATCAAAGTCCAAACTGTTTATCATATCATACAAGATTCTTCGCATACATACCAATTTATTAACAAGGTCATTAAAACATTGTCATAGAACAGTGTACTAAAAACCAGCACCTTAATTACATAATACAATTAAAAATCATTCTTCTACTGCAGGTTGTGTTTGATCAGTAGAATGTAGTGGAAAATATCTGCCATGGAACAATGGAGGCAGTGGAATTCCATGAGCAACAAGTCTAGTTACTTCGGTTAGATTTTTAGCATCAAATATTCGAAGAGAGTCAGCAATGTCATCTTTAAAAGATATAGCAATGGCTAACACCAAACCTAAACAGTAAACAACATCTGTTATGCTCAATCTCCTGAAATTATTGATTGAGTTTTATACCATCATCTTCACTGCAAGCGAATGGGTGAGCCACAAATATGGGTTCCAGAAATGTCATTTCTTCGCTGGCTTTGCACATTTTGTATTTTTTTGTCTGAACGTTTAATTTGACCAGCTGGAAACAAGTTTGCAATTCATTTTGACAAGCATCCAAAAAGCAAAACACTATTTCAGTGACCAAATACATTCCCAGGGTGTACCATTGGGCCAACGAAGATGCGGCGCAGAGCCCCACAGTTGTAGAGGCCAACTGGGGCCGTCTACAGACTAGATCGCACCCTGAGGCAAACAAGACACATGTAACTTGTCACATGTTACGTGTTGTAATCCACCTTGGCAATGCAGCCTGATGCAGGTTGCCTCAAGGCTACAGCCTGTAGCCGGTGCAGGCTGTAGCTTTGAAGCAACCTGCGTCAGGCTGCATTGCCGGTGCGGGGGCCACCCAGAGGCATAGCTAGGTTTCCAGCACCCTTGGCAAATTCATTTTTGGCACTCTTGACAAATTTGGTTTGCGACTTTTTCAATAAGAAAATAATAATTAGCGATAGCCGAAAATGAAAACTCCCGTTACTTTCGTACAAGGAAACAAAAAACACGATAATAATTTGGACTTTGGCTGTGGGTGCCACATTAGGTGGCACTGGTCTGTATGAAACTGATAGTTGGGTCACCAAATATTATCTGTTGAAAGCAAACCTGGATGGACTGTCTTTAATCACTGAATTACTGTCAATGCAGCACACAAGCCACAGATATTCTCAAGATGATGAGACATACATAAAATGTCATGTGGATTGTATGCTGTGGGATAAATATTGCTTACTGCATTCTTGTAAATGTCCTCAAAAATCAATCCTGTTGCATAAACGTATTTGTATTTCTTACCGATATAAGCATAATTAATCTGTGGCATATCAAAACCTGGAGGTCCAAGACATTCCGGTTGAATGATTATAGTCCTGTTGGACAACTTTGCCTTTGCATTGCAACCCTCCAGTTTAACTAAATTTTCTCCATTTGTGCATTTCACTTCCTGAATTAACATAAAAGTCCAAATTTAGAAAACATAAACCTGTTCAGAACCTACGCTTAGATACAGAGTTTGCAGCAAGGAATTAGATTGCAGGAGCCAATTTGCAGCATTTTGTCGAGGCTTGCGTAAATGACCTTTACCCCCTTCTTTTGCTTGAACAGCAAAATAATGGATGCTATAGTCCAGGGGTTTCCAACTAAAAAGTGTCTGAGGGCCACAATTTAATCCACGAGTCTAGTAGCGGGCCGCATCATAATTGGCTGAGGTAGGGACACTGCCACAAAACTTTAAAAACATAAACTTTGCTACAGAAGAGTACTTTTCACAAAGCTTCGCGGGACGCAAGAAAAGGCATCGCGGGTCGCCTGTTGGAAACCCCTGCTATAGTCACTACAGCTCCGTAATGTCTAGTTAAAGATTAAAACTTAAAACTTACCTTGACCGTTTTAAATGTGGGCAAAACAAATCTTTGAGCTTGTGGTATTGAGAGTTTGTCGAACTGAGATGAATGTAAGTCGTTAAGATAAATATTATTTACAAGATCTGAATTGGGATAAGTAACCAAATCAACTATAATATGCCCATTGTCTTCATAAGCATTAATGTGATTTAAGGCAAAATGGGAGACGGAAGTGATAAACTTGGTTTTCCAAACTGCACCGGTCTGTTTTTCAATCACACAAAACCGGTTCTAGAATTACAGCATCAAAAAAGTAGTGTTAGGTATGTCTTGACATGACCTAGGCATTGTATACCTTTTCAGCAGAATACCATTCCAAGCTGTCTTTAAAGCTGCAATCTCTAATCTCATTCCTTATAAAGCTCAATCCAATTTTTGTTTCTAATACTAAAGGTTGCTCAATGAAAATGATGTAGTTCTTTGTTATGGAGAAGCTGTGAATGTAAGAGAACTTTCTTTTCCTGCCAAATGGAAGTTGACAAAGAGTGGATCCACTTGATATTGAATTGCTAACATCTAAATTCAGAACCACTGAAACTATGAACACACACCAACATCCACATTTGCAGGGCCGGCCTTAGCAATTGACTGTTCCAGAAATGGTCGGGTAGATCAAAGGATGCGCACAGAAATATTAGCATAAGTGTGAGAATGATGTTATAAATATCCAAATGGCCCTTGGCAAAAAAATATGTTTCCTACCCCTGTGTTAATCGATGTTCTGTTAATTGACGTTCTACTGTACAACGAAACTTACCGCAAAATATTGGACACCTATTGGAGTGCCAGATTGGTTCAATTGCCTTAAGACCAGCCCTGCCCACTTGGTTTCTTACCTTCATCTACTATGGAATTAGTGGGAGGGAATTTAATAACAAAATATTTCAATTTGGTAAAGGAAATTCCAATGGTGTAAGTAATTCCATCATGATCTGTTAGAGGTTTTGATGTGAACATGTGAACTGGAAAAAAGTTATTCAGGTCTGCCTAAAAATTAAGAAAAAATTATTTGTATTTAAGGTGCAATTAAGGTGCGTAAGAATTGTAGGCTTCACACCGTTTCTATGGTTTCGAGTGTTATAGGATCAATTTTGTGAATGTAATGATTTTCTGTTGCTGAGTAAGTATTGCCTTGAAGCTGAAACACATTTAAGATGCTGTTTTCCAATAATTCTGGGATAGCAAACTTGGATAAAAACCTGGAAGCAAATTCATGACAAATTGTGCATTTTGGTAATTTTTTGTTTAGCTTCACTGCAAATCAGAGGCAGATCCAGAAAATGTGCAGGAAGTGGCCATTTTGGTTCAATTTTTCGCAAACAGAAATTGAATGTTTTTGGTCAAAAAATGAACAGTTTTTGGTCCTAAAACTGAACAGTTTTTGGTCCTAAAATTGAACAGTTTTTGGTCTTAAAACTGAATTTTTGGTCTTAAAACCGAATTTTTGGTTTTAAAACTGAATTTTTGGTCTTAAAACTGAATTTTTGGTCTGAAAAATGAATTTTTGGTCTGAAAAATGAAGTTTTGGTCTGAAAAATGAAGTTTTGGTCTGAAAAATAAATTTTAGGTCTGAAAAATGAATTTTAGGTCTGAAAAATAAATTGTAGGTTCCAAAAATAAATTTTTGGTCTCAAAACTGAATTTTTAGTCCTAAAAATGCATTTTTCTATTGCTAAAGGGTGTGGGCAAAGACCAAAAGCATAACCCCCTCTCTGGATCCGCCCTGACTGTCATATACCTGGAAATTGTGTTTTTACATACTTCAGGATGAGTCTTTGTACAGAGCCGTTTAAACGACTCACTTTCCAAATACTTGCAATGGTAAGTCACCTGACCATTTGTAAACACAAAATTGTGCAAAAGAGAAAATTCTTCAAAACTGTCCGAAACAAAATTGTAATGGCCAGGGCCACTACGCAAAAACACACCGGACAACCATTTCGGCACTTCTCCTACTGATAACAATAATAATAATAACAACAATAACAATAACAATAATAATAATTTAATTTTCTAATTGAAATTTATAACTTCTGCGTAGATTTGCTCGCTATTGAAAAAAACCAAACCAAATCCACTTTTTTGGGTAAAAAAAAATCATTAAGGAGCAAAGGTTAATAGTTTTTTCATTCTAGTAACCTAGAAGCTTCAATTTCGTCTTTTTGTCCACAATTTTTTTTTTCAACGGTCAACAAAAAAAAAATAAAAATTTTTTGACCTTATTTTACAACAACAAATTTTTTTGTCTTGTTTTGTTCAAGAGCTGCTAGGGAAGATGGTAAAACATAAAATAAAAATCACCCTTTCTAAAGTGTACTACTGACCCATTTCCTTTTTTTTAAGCACTTACTTGACCTTCACCGTGCAAAATAAAAAAAAACAACACAAATATTGAGGTTAGTTGACCCAGAGAAAATGAGGCCTAAACCGAATTTTCAGTTCAAACTTTCACCAATGTCAAAGATTTACTAAATCTCTTAGAAAATATGAAAATTATGAAAAATAAAATGTATAAATATTTCAAAATTGAATTATTTGTTAAATATTTTCTGTTTTGAATGTTTTCAAGTGTAAAAACAAACAATTTGTTGTAATTTGGAGCGATAAAGTCACTGGAATTGAGCTTGAGAGATGTAATAAGAGAATAAGTTGCATCCTACCTTCTATGTCTAATATTACTGGTTTCGATTTCCCATCAACTGATCGACTGGAATCACCAGTAGCCATGAGGAAAACAGCTCTTCAAAGCTGATAGTAGTTGCTCATAATGTGTGTATGAAATGTTTATGCGTGATACGCCATCTCGTGGTCATTGCACAAACCAGGGAGAGTTTTTTCCTCGATGGAAAAAATTATGTGGAAAGATTTGTGTGTGGGATTTAAAAAATAATAATACTGACAGATAAGCATTTGGTTTTCCTATGTTTGTGAATATTGTTAAACTTTAGTTATGCACAGCTCGCTTGTTTGTACAACTTTAAAAACAGGTTAGTTTTTTTTTTCTGGCGTTTTGGATTTCCTAATTCTCGGGGCAAAAAAGTTTGGTGCTCTCGGTTTTGGATTGATTTTTGACAGATTTTTCATCGTTTTAAACGTTATTCAGTGATTTTTAGACATTTTTGACAGATTTTTCACCATTTTAGACGTTTTTCAGTGGTTTATGGTCATTTTTGATGTATTTTTCACCATTTTAGACGTTTTTCAGTGGTTTATGATCTTTTTTGATTGATTTTTCATCATTTTAGACGTTTTTGGTGGATTTTTTCGTCAATTTAGACATTTTTGACGAGTTTTTCATCAATTTAGACATTTTTGACGAGTTTTTCATCATTTTAGACGTTAATGACTGGTTTATCGTCATTTTTGATTGATTTTTTATTTTCACCATCTTAGACGTTTTTGGTGGATTTTCAACTGATTTTTCATAATTTTAGACGTTTTTGGTGGATTTTTCCATCAATTTAGACATTTTTGACAAATTTTTCACCATTTAAGACGTTTTTGAGTGGCTTATCGTCATTTTTGATTGATTTTTGCCGATTAAAACTACATTTACCTTTGAATAAAAATGTCTTAACCAACTTCCTTGATCATTTCTGGATGTTTCTGTCTGTGAGAAAAAAAATTAAAATTTTAATTCTAAAAAAAATAACACAAAAACTCATTTCTTTTCCTCCTTAAAATTAATTTACTAGAATATTTTCGACAACTACATCGATGTACCGTACTTGCACATAGAAATAAACAAATAAAACGTGTCCAAACAAAAGAAAACAGATATATAATTCAACAACCCAACATGGCGCCTGTTTCAACAAAAATTAAAAAACATTAATTAAGCGTTGTACATCGTTGCAGTTTAACATTAGAAAAATCGTATCAACATCAATCTACAAGTTTCAAACAAATCAAATAAGTAAAATAATTAATTAATTTTTAAATTAAAAAATAAATAAATTCACAACTCGCATTGCACAAATTTGATACTTAGTCCATTTTTAACATTCTCACTTTTTTTTTTGCTTTCAAAACGTCGTATTCGTGTCGCATTCCATTGAAATTGATCGTTCGACCTGTGTGCCCAAACTGCTGGCAAGATTCGCGGATTTAGAAGCGTTTTCTAGTCGTTTTTGGTGATAATCGGTCGCGTATTGCTCTAACCGGCTGCTAAGAAACACCGCTCGTTCCCGTTTTCGTAGCATCAGTTCGCTGGGGTTGAGCCATTTGTGTTCCAGACATTCGTCCGTTGTTAATCGTTTACTAAAAGCGAAAAATAAACACGTAAAAGGCTTAAAATTGCGCCAAAAACAACACCATTTTTGTGAAAAGTTAGTTCGGAGTTTTGTCGCCAGATGACTCCATTTTGTTTGGGGACATCTACCGGCAAACGTTCACACTTACAATGGTGTTTTCTTGAATATTTGCATCAAGAATCGTGTTGCTTCGGGGGTTATCTCTTTGTGAAGGTTTTCGAAACGATATCGAACGAAATTAATGTTTTCTTTTGTCTCGGTGTCGTCATTGCCCAAGAACGGGGATGAACCGCTTAGTCTACATTTAAAAAAAACAAAGAAAACAGAAACCACAAAAATTCATAAATTAGTCAAAAATCGATTTTCTTCTCCAATAAAAATCCATAAAAACTCACAAAACATAAGTTAGGACTCCAACAGACCACACGTCGGCTTGAAAATTAACTTCAGCGTTTGAAACAACTTCGGGAGCTAAAAAAAATTAATTTTACAACACCAAACAATCACTACAAATTTGCCGATTATGCAATCGAGCAAGCCAAAATCTCCCAATTTATAATGTCCGCTAAAAATGTAAATGCGAGATGCCAGCTGTCCGCAAAAAGTTTTAGCATTGCGGCAACAGACGGCGCCTACTTTCATTTGTACAATTGCAATCATAAAAATTGTCGCCGCCTAATCATGCTCAGCTTGCTGCTGAAATTGTAAATGAATAGTTCCAACTGCGGCCACTAGATGGATTGGACAAGTTGACTTTTTGTAGGGATTACACCGACTGCAACTGATCAGATATAAGACAGTGCTCACACACGACACAAACAACCGCTGACCCTACATAATAGACTTGTTCATTCATTCTTGTGGAGAAAATTGGAATTACTCATTCCAATTTTAGCAGCAATTGTACATGACTGACCCCCTAGGTAACTGGATAAAGGCTAAATATCAAAGAAACCAGTTTCTTGTGTCGTGAATCCGACGCCATCTAGGCCAACCGGGGTCAAGATGGCGTCCATCCACCGTCACAACGCATTCTCACCAAAATACAATCCTGATTATTACTACACTTGAAGGATCAGATAATCGGCAGATTTATTTCAAAATTACCCCGATAATCCATAAGACCAACTTGAGACGTTAACACAACCGTTCCGTTTCTTGGCACCCGTTGCGCACTTCCCAAATCGACTAATTTAATCTGCACCAACTGAAGTGAATTCATAACAACGTTGTCAGGTTGAATGTTCAAATGTACAATTTGTCGGAAATGGAGGTACTCTAAAGCGTCCAACAACTGACTTAGAATTTTCGTCACTGTTTCCTCGTTGTATTGATGACGAGAAGTTAGATACGTCAACACGTCATAACCCTGTAGCTTCTCCATTACTAAAACATAGTTCGTATTGTGCAAGAATGCTTCGTGCAGGCTCGCTATTCGTTGGTGGTTTATCGATGCTAAGATGGAGAATTCGTGTTTCGCTTTGTCCTCGTTATCCGGCGAACCATCGATTACTTTGGCAGCGTAAAACTTGTCCCCGGTTTCATTTTTACAGCAACATTTAAGCACAACTGAAAACTGACCCCTGTAAAACAAAATAGAAATGGAGTAGTATACTTGGTGGCAGGGCCGTGCGGTGCAGGTGCTTGATTATGAGGGCGCCATTTTAGGACAATAGAATAAGATAGGATTGATCGGTGCAACCGCACAGGGTGCTGATAGACCCTGGTATGAAATGCAACTTTGCACAAAGGAGCCTCTTACCCATAGCGATAAATAGTACACTCAACCCTCGTTATACGGCCACTCTTTATACAGCATTTCGCTATTATGGCCTTAGGAAAGTATGGCACTTTCGATTCACGACCCACAATGTTTCATAGATAACGGCCAAAAAACGGGAAACTCCATAACGAATCAGGGGGACTTGCTCCTGAATTGTTATACAGCATTTTGCTTTACAGCCAACTTTTCCGGAACCTATCTAGGCCGTAAAGCAAGGGTTGAGTGTATTGCGTAAATACCGTACCTTGCAATTTCGGAGACAAAGTTAAACTTGTCGGTTGCACTTCCTGTTGACAATTCCACCGGGTTTTGCTCGACCGAATAATCCAGATGTTGCTGTTGCTTCGGAGTGAAGTCCAACTGTTCTTGTCGCCCTTCGGATAACTCCTGCTGATGTTTCATGGCTTTGGAAATGGTCAAGGGTTGGCACGTTTCATCTCCGGTTGCGGCAACGCCCGAAGGAACGCTAAACTCTCCGCGTCCGAATTTATTGGCAGCTTTTACTCGAAAGTTATAACTCGTCTGTGGCTTCAATCCATGGACAATGAAAAACTCATGATCTATATTCTTGCAAACCGACTCCCAGTCGGTAGCACCTAAGACCAAATTGAATTATAAAATAAACAAACTTTTCCTCAGGAGGGGGCAATAGTGGATCATGCATTTGGAGACCCCGAAGCACAACCCTGTTTGAGGCCTTGGCCAGGGCCGTTTTAGGACCTTCGTAGACCCTAGACACTTTTTGAAGTGAAACTTCTATAGCTACAGCAGAGTGAATTGGCCTGAATACCACGTGTGCTTACACGGCCTAATGGATAAAACAGCCCTGACTTTGGCAATGCCGAGGCCCTAAATGCATGCTTCTTGCACTGGGTGCGGGTTAAATTGTATTTACTGTGATCCTTCATTTCCAGTTCATAGCCTCCGATAATTGTATTGCCGGTTCCTTTTGGTGGTACCCATGTTACTAGTGCTTGACTGTTGGAGATTTGAGACACTTCCGGTGCTTCCATGCGTCCCGGAATGTCGCCCACTCTGAGCCGGGCTCTACAAGATGTGTCCGCTGTTTGATTCCTCGCGATGGCTTTAAACACTCCCGCGTCAAAAGATTTAATTGGTGAAAAGCGTAAAGTGGATCGACCGTCTTCGCTTTCGATGAACTTCAACCGGTGAGTTTCAGATAACATGACATCATTTCTGGGTTTGGATAAAAAAAAACCACAAGGAAAAATACATGAAGAAATGACTGTTTGAACATAGCAAAAGATGGTAACAATCATAAGATCAGAAGGAAAGGGAACATTGCTTATGGCATTACACAAGAATATTCTTGACTTTTGATTGTTAAACAGCATATTTGTGCAACAATGAACTTGGCAGTTAAGAAAGCATGTTTCTGTAACAATGAACTGAAACATTTATCTTCCCATCCCACAGCCACAGATAGGTATTTAACGATTGTTATTTAACGATATATTCAGCAGGCAACAAGGTAACACGCGTGGTCGGTTGTAAGTTTTAGGCTTGAGAGATTTATTTAAGGAATTTGCCCTAAGGCATTATACTTTGAATATATTTCCCACTAGGGATGGTGACAGAAATGACCGACCACAGCTAGCAATATATGGTAACCAGCCATCGCTATGTGAAAGTTAAAAAGCATGTTTCTAAAACAATTAACGTGGCGATCAAAAAGCATGTTTCTGCAGGGTTCGTTGAGTAACTGTTAGACCTAAAATCAGTAATTGTCTTACCTGTACCACTGAACTGTTGGTTTTGGATCACCCACTGCAAAACACGTCAACTCTATGTCTTCACCTTCAACAAATGCTACATCGTTGATTTTCTCACGAAAGAACGGCGCTTCACCATCATCTCTTAACGGCAACAATTCCTTCAAACGATTCTTCGTTTCCGACCGCGGGCTAATTTCAGACAATATTCTTTTCTTCCCGCTGTTACTAACCCCTTTCTTCTCATCATCAATCTCCTCATCCATAATATCCGTAAACCGGCGGCGCTCATGAATAGTCACCTACAAGGCAACATATCTTACATAAAACCCCATCCAAAGAAACCACTCATCAAATAATTACACTTTTTCCTAGCAGCGTGTCTATCAACCTAACTCCCAATGATGGCGTCGCACAACCGGCAACTCTCATGTACTCGCGAAGTCGAAGCGGGAAATCAATATCTCTCAATTGCAGCAAATATGTGTCAGGACCATTCTGGTACCTACAATCTCACCAATTAGAGAACAGCACTTGCAAAGTTGAAGCAACCACTCACCTGCTATCTGAATCGAAGTATCCCAACTCATTCTCCTCATTTTCATGTTCTCTGTCCACTTTATCACTGAAGCCAGGTTTGTCCCAAGGAGCAGGCTTTGCCCGGTCCAATTCAGGACTACTTGGAGGTGTGTATTCCTCATCTGGAGGGTAGACCATTTTGCTGGGGTGGGAATATGCTGAAGATAGGGGTCTGCGACGGTAGAATCGCCGACACCCGCTTCGCAAGACCTATTGAAATAGATTAGCTAGATGTAATACCGTGCTCGTACCAGAAACTTTGGGCATCAATTTGTACCAATTCTTGGCCATCGCTGCAAAAGATTTTCTTTATTTTTATTATTTTAATTATTTTCTTTCCTTGGACTAATATATATTTCATTTCTTTAATTTCTTTCCGTAAAAAATTATTGAAATATTTCGCGTAATTTAAAACCCTGGACCCAACCTTGCATTTGCACCGAGAACTAGAAAAACTAGTCTTTGCAACAACTTACCCAATCTCTATAACGTTTGTGGTAATTTATCAATCGATCGGTGCTGAATCCTTCACCACCAGGCCTATCCGCTATCTACATATAATCAAAATGTTGTCATTACTTTTCTTTTAATAAGTGTATACAAATTGCAATTACTTTCAACCAAGAGTGTTTAAGAGCTGTTTTCACATCCATTCTGCCTCTGTAAACCCAATAAGATGCAATAAATTGATAAAATTTAATCAAGATTTTAAAAAAATCTATAAAAGTTATTACTCTTGATCAAAGACCAGAAGTTTCAATATGAAGTCTCTGCCTTCATCTGATATATGAGAAAACACTTCAGTATCAAAATTAATTTTGCCTTGTTGCACTTGCTGTAATGTTTGCCTATCATTTTCCCCTAAAAATGGTGAAATGCCACTGAAGCTAAAAGGAAAGAAAACTTATGATAAATTACAAGAAATTAAGGTTAATGAAAAACCTTACAGCACATAAGTGATGACACCAACACTCCACATGTCAGTGTAGAATGACACTGGATGTCTATTAGCAATCTCAGGAGCCACATACTCAGGCATCCCATAATCCAAAATGTAATCCTGTCCTTTAATAAGTCTTCTGGATAAGCCAAAGTCACAGATCTTGATGTCATCACCACCTGGTCTTGCCAACAAAATATCAGCAGGCTGTGAATTAAATTATGAACAACAAACTATAAAATACATGGCCAACAACATTCTTGCAAATTTAATCTTACCGTCAACCCTAAATGTGCAATTCCTTTACTGTGCATGTGCTCCAAACCCCACAATGTTTGCCTGATATAATATGCAATTTCACTTTCAGTCAATACACTTTGTCTGCACAAAGTATCTAAAAGCAAACCACCAGAGGCCCTGAAGTTTCAGACATTAAGGAATAGTATCGGGTTATTAGAGTTCGGTTCTATACAGGGCAGCTGCCCCTGGCCTTTCAAAACTTTACACCGGTCTTTGAATAAATAATTTTATACTTTGTGGACATTGGGCAGTGTGTGTGACAGTGTGAAAAGTCAAATGGGTACGTTCATTCGAAAGTCACTTTTTTAAAAGGAAGGAGAGGAAAAGTCATTTTTTCTTTCGTGTTTTAAATGCACCTACTATTAATTCATCACTCGCAATTCGCGTACCGGTACCTGCACGCGTACCACAGTTTGGGATCGTCTGACCTGGGGCATGCCTTGGGATGCTAGATAGTCAAAATCAGAACTTATTGTTTGAATTTGGCATCAAGATACTAGATGCCACTTTAGCGCTGGAACAGTGTTTTGTTCAGTCGTATGGAATATGTGAAAGGATACAGTTCAGTGATTAAAGTTAATCCCTTCTTGGTGTCAAAAGCATCAATTCCACGGATTAAATATCGATTGTGAAGCTGGTTCATAATGTCCAATTCGTGGTTCATGTAATCGCGGAACTCCCCTCTGCCGTGCATAATCTTCGCTGCATAACTATTGCCGGTTGAACGTTCAACCGTGTGATAAATAATACCTTGGGTGCCACTGATAAACAAACAAATAAATAAACAAACAGACACTCACATACAAAAGGCACATCCATAAAGTCACGTTCAACTAGGCCTAGTAGTCACAGTGCCTAGGGCCTACGAACCTTTTAATACATAGTCAGTAAAAATTGAATGAAAATCCCAAAATAAGATAAACAGAGGCCTCTAGGTAAAAAGTACCTCGGGTTTACGAAAGTCTTAAAACAGCTCTGGACCTGCCGTCATATTTTGAGTCAGATAGAGGCAAGCACTTTCAATGTGTTTAAAATGCTGTTTAGTCTAAATTACTTTATGAATGCGTCTAGTGAACTCCCTCTAAATCAAACATTTCGGTTAACTGTCACTTACCGACCAAGTTCGTCTCCAATGTCATAAAAGTCTTCGAAGTGTTTATTATGACTCGCCTTTATCACCCGATTTCGATTAAAAGTTAAACTCATATAATCTTGTTCGCTTTCTACAATTTCAAAATGATTTTGAGCTAAACTGTCAACAAAACTAGTGCCAAGTAGGACAACTAACTGAAGGACTTCCCGTCCGCCGTGTTATCTGAATCGGAGTTGTCTAGTACAGCGTTTCCCAAAGTGTGCTCCGCGGAGCCCTAGGGCTCCACGAGATACCTCAAAGGGCTCCGCGTGATACCTCAAAGACATAAAAGAACCATGTAAAAATAGGATTAGGGGCTCCGTGAAAATTCGTATGCTTTTGGAGGGCTCCGCAGCTCCAAAAGTTTGGGAAACACTGGTCTATACATATGGAAGTAGGCGCCATCTGTTGCCACAATACTAAAACCTTTTACGGACAAATGACACCTCAACCACAAGACAATCGCTGACAATTCTAATAATGAATTTGGGCTAGTTGTAAAGTCCTTCAGTTAATTGTCCGAAGTGCCGCATACCTTCCACAGTGAGCATTGCTGAGCACTGTGTCGTGCCAATCACATTCCTTGCCGCGCACGAGTACAGACCACTGTCCTTGCTGATAGCGCCGTTAATGCTCAACGTACAAAGATCGGGCTCTTTCCAATCAATCTACGAAGTAAAGTCGATCATGTAGAGTAAAATTGCAATAACCAAATCCATTCTATGTACTTTAATGCGATCGGATGACACGATCGGATGCCAGTCTTTGTACCACTTTATATGCGGATATGGGACACCAATCAAACGACATTCTAGTCTTCCAGATTCCCGCACTGTAATAGTCGTTTCTTCCAAGAAACTGATGAAAGTTGGCAATTCTGAAATATCCCGCCATGTTTAGTTTAAATATGTAAAATAAATGATTCAATTTGGAATTATGCTGACCAGCTATCTCCATTCTGACTCTTTGCCTCGACTCGCCATGTTCATTAATGGCAACGCATTCGTAAATGCCAACATCACGTTCTAAGAACCTTTGAAAAGGAGGAACAAAAGATGTCTATAGTTTACATGGGTTGTTATCGTACGATCGGAACATGGTGAAGCCTACATGATTCTGGCAATATGGTGTTGGACACACTCACTTATGGAAAGAAACTACACTCAACCCTCGCTTTACGGCCTAGATAGGTTCCGGAAAAGTTGGCAGTAAAGCGAAATGCTGTATAACGAATCAGGGGCAACACTTACGATCTTGTGACCGTGCACTTGGCGTGTTCGTGAAGAACTGGCGCCCCTTGGTAGAAGGGCACAGACCCTCACTTCCGGTTCCGCTCTGCGAAAGGTACAAGAACCACTCCCAGTCTGCAGCTCCAACTGGTGACGTGGGGCTGTCCAGGGCAGCCAACAACACAATAGTGACCGCCAAAGGGTTACGGTTTATCAATAATATCTCAAAATTTCTTGCATGCATTGGCAAGAGTTGCGCACTGCATGTGGCATCACCATCTGCTCCCACTCACATGCAGTTATCTACCTACCGATTAATATAAAGATTAGCTTGTCCGTTGCGCGATGTAAACGACGATTCGTACCGCCCCAACAACTCAATTTTCTCGTCATTAAAGTACCAGGAAATTGTCGGAACTGGATAACCATAAACAAACCACTTGATACTACTCGGTTGATTCCGGGTGCCATATTGGGCGTCGCTTTCCTGTCGTAAAAACCGCGGAGCATGCGCGTACTGCTCGTGCAGCGGTCTGTCGAAATCGTAATCCTTGGGGAAAAACGGACTCGTTTCGGGCCTAAAATCGAATTCTGAAAAAAATAAATTGAAAGAAATTGAAAAATCGAAAAATGAAAATTTGGAAAAATCGAAAAATTGAAAAATCGAAAAATTTGAAAAATCGAATAAATTTGAAAAGTGAAAAAATTGAAAAAATCTGGCCAAACTCGGCGAATTATACCGGAAGGAACGAACGGCAACATCCGTGGCGGAGTCATCTCCAGTTTAGTCCTGTACGCAGTCGCATAAGGCGAGGGGTCGCTCACTCCGTACTTGTTCTCCACCCTCACACGATACTTATAGTCTCTGTACGGCTCGAGGTTCTTAATTTCGCAACAGCACCCCCTGATGCCGTGTCTGATCCTCATCCAATCGGCATCCGGCTCCACTTCGCACATCTCCACGATATAGGTGACCGGCACGCGTGGTCCCACCGGAATCGACGGTTTCCACGACAACGTGAGTCGCCTGTCCGTCATTTTCGAGATGATTGGTTTATCGGGCAGTGCGAAGGGGATGCCAGTTTTCTTGAGTTTGTCGTAGTCGATATCCAAATCCAACATCACTCTTTTCGGTTTCCGTTGCTCCAGACCTGCAATGGCAATTGAGAGCGTTTTACATGGCTGGATTTATTTGGGGGATCGAGGGATGACAAATTCATGCTGGAAAATTGAAAATCGATATCGAACATTGATACACAATGGAAAAATATATAAATAAATAAAAACTTGAAATCATGGAAAATTTTTACTAATAATAACAAAATAAATTTTTTTTTCTGTTTGTTTCTGTTTTAGTTAAGAGGCATTTCTGAGTTTTTATAAAACTACATACTGCATTGTATGCAATTAGTGCACGGGGGCATTCGTATTGCAGCGCTAGAGGTGAAATTCTTGGACCGTTGCAAGACGAACTACTGCGAAAGCATTTGCCAAAAATGTTTTCATTTAATCAAGAACGAAAGTTAGAGGTTCGAAGGCGATCAGATACCGCCCTAGTTCTAACCATAAATGATCAATTGAATACGGACCGAAGGACATGTAGCAAGACACCTTTCGAGGGAGGACAAAACTTACAAAAGAAGGACTGTCCTCCCTAAAGGAGGACGATTGGTCACCTTAGTTATCGACCTTTATTTGCATGGTTGTGTAAGGGTGAGTTTACGGAAGTGCTTTCCCTTAGTTTGGGCCACATTACTGTAATCCAACCCAGAATCAACCACTGACCACCTGGCCAAAGGACCTCGAAGACAGCGTGATCTTTCGCTATTGTTTTGCCGTGCGCTACACAAACTTCGCTGTGGCCGTTTAGATTTGGTTATTTTTCACAAGAAAAAAGTTTTTGATTACTAAATTGCTGAAGAAGGGGGAGGGGATTTATTGGTTCCAAGGATCCGTCCCTGGCAGGAGCAGTGTTCCCAACATTTTTTGTCAAAAAGATCATTAAAAATGTCAGTTTTTGTAAAATATATTAACAACATAATAATAAAAAACTCGGGGCTTAATATTGTTTTAATTCCATGATTTCAGGCTTGGTTTGTTTACCATGCATAAATATTTTTTGGGGGGGTCTTTAAAAAACATCAGTTACAATTAGAAAGGTTAAATAAAAAATAAAAATTATATTATATTAGTTTTTAACATGGTGAATTACATGGGAAAACCATAAACAAACATTCAGATGCAACAGCTCACCTGGAATGATCTAAACAAATCAGCAGAAAATTAAAATCGGAGCAAAAATTTTTTTTTTAAATTAACAAAAATTAACAAAAAAAAAATTAACAAAAAAAATTAACAAAAAAAATGTTATATATTATGTAAAAATTATGTATAAATAATAAATCAAATTTTAATGCATTTCTATTTTAATAAACTAAAAATTGATTAAAAAACCTGCCAAATTTGTTGCTAGAGATGGCAGAAATTAATTACAGTATAAATGATAGATATTAAAAGAAGTATAATATAATAAATAAGGAGTAAAATACAAGAAAAAGACTAAAAGAAAGATGCAGTTTTTATTTGTTAACAGCTAGAGAGAAGTCTACCAGCGCATAGTAGCCTTGGAAACAGATTGGCGATGCTGATAAGCATATTTCGTGTAAGAAATTTCAACTTTCTTAGTTTTCATGTGAGAGGGAAGGGTCGAGCCTAAAAGAAATGAAACGATCGAGAAAGTAATAGAAAGAAAAGAAGAGATTTTTGAGAAATGCCGCTTAACTAAAACCAAGTGTGTGAACACTGCAATGTAAATATGGTTAAGAAATAAAACAAAACAAGAAAACAAAATGGAGATTAAAATACTTGATTATTAAGTGACAAATAAAATATGTTGCGATTGTTTTTTTCCACAGGCCTTTCGGCTGTTGCTGGTCATCTTCAGCGGTTTCAATTGGCAAAACAAACGCAGCATATTTCATTTGTCATTTAAAAACCAAGTATTTTAATCAAACTAGTAGTAATATGCATTTTATAGAAGATTTTAATTGAATGGAGATTGTGAGATGTTGCTAGACAGTCCTGCAAGACTTCGCCAGGCAGTCCTGCAAGTCTTCGCCAGACATTCCTGCAAGATATTGCTAGACAGTTCTGCAAGATATTGCTAGACAGTTCTGCAAGATATTGCTAGACAGTTCTGCAAGA
>JAQIXU010001082.1:0-20799 GCA_034701245.1 Strigamia transsilvanica | reverse complement strand
AAAAATTCAAAAAATTCAAAAAATTCAAAAAATTCAAAAAATTCAAAAAATTCAAAAAATTCAAAAAATTCAAAAAAATTCAACGTAATTTGAAATATCAAACTCACAGCTTGGACATTCGGAAAGCATTCTTTGTTTTGCATTTTTTCACACTGTCTGTTGTCGATTTCCAAGTAAACAGTGGTTCCCCCAGATGCTGACCATGGATAAATCATCTCTTTTCCATTTCCGTCGATCTTAATTCGTACGGTTGTTCTCAACACGCGACCAAGTTCGCGAACAAACGTCACGGTGTCTTTCTTCAACACCTCCGGGTCGACCAGTAAGACGAGCATGATGGTTCCGTCTACGATCTTCGGTGGCGATTGTTCGCAATCCAATCCGTCCCAATTACACTCCTCGTTGTTACATCCGACATCGCAGAATCCATTGGCGTAATGATTAGCGCAATAAGCGTCGTACATTGGGCTGTAAAGGATCATTTCGTTGCTGGAAATAAGTGTGGAAATTCAAAGAATTTCGATTTTAACTCACTCGCAACGTTTCTCTCGTCGGCAGTCGAATCCATCAAAAAGACAGTTGTAGTTGTTGCATCTTTCGTCGCATTTGCCATCTCGAAACACCTTCCAGCAACCAAACTCCGTGCAATTCTGCCACGGATTAACGCCCAAGGAACAATCGTTGTTGTCAAAATCACACGCTAATGTGTTGCACTCTTCGTCGCACCGCCTAAATTTAAATAAAACAACATTTTTTTTTACAACATTTACACTAATTAAAATTTATTTTCCACTTACCCATTCATCGATTTCACCACGCAGTTGTTTCTTTCGCATTTCTTCGTCTCCCATTCGATCGATTCCACCGGTGTTTCGGGAATTAATTTCGGCGACAAAAATTCGCAATGCGCACCTCTCACGTGTTGCGGACACCGGCATTCCACTCGCCGCCCTCTGTCTACGCACGTTCCGCCATTCAAGCACGGATTTGATTTGTGACACCGCGAAACGGTGCCATGTTCGCACAACGTGCCTTTAAACCCTATTTGACACCAGCAAACGAAACCGTCATCTTGTTGATGACACGTGCCACCGTTTCGACAAGGACTGGGATTTGAATCGCACTCGTTGATGTGGTGTTGGCAATTCGAACCGGTGTGTCCAGGCGCGCAAATGCATGTAAAGTTGTTTATAGCATCGACGCAGGTGCCGCCATTCATGCACGAGCTAGATTCCCAAGTTAAACCATACGTTTGAAAACAAAATTCCCTTCAAACGAATTAATTCAACACTTACGTCGACGTGCAATCCTCGTCATTGGTTTCGCAATCGGTTCCGCTAAATCCCACCGCACAATCGCACGTGTAACTGTTGACATAATCGTTACACGTTGCTCCATTTCGGCAAGGTGTAGTTGCGCATTCGTCGATGTCTTTATCGCAATGTTTGCCATCAAATCCTTCAACACAAAGGCACAAGTATTCACCGACACCATCGAGGCACGTACCCCCATTTTGACACGGATCTAAGTTAGAATTCAAAATTCAAAATTAAACTTTACACAACCAAAAAACAACAAAATAGCCTTTGTAAAAACACGTTACGTGATGCACAATCATCCGTATTAATGAGACAGTCTCTTCCTTCGTATCCTTTACAGCAAATGCATTCGTACGAGCCGTCCGTGTTATTACAGGTAGCGCCATTGCGGCATGGCGATGAAACTGCGCACTCGTTGATGTCTTCGTTACATAACCGACCTTTTACATAGAATAGACGAAATGTATTTAATAAAAATAATTAACTATTGTTTCTTTCTTACCTGTATAACCAAGTTGACACGTGCAAACAAAATCCTGATAATTCGACGACGGTGTACACCGCGCATCATTTCTGCACCGATTCGGCGAACAAGGATCCAGTTCGTCCTCGCAATAGCGACCGGTAAACGGCAACTCGCAAACGCATTTGAACTTATTAACTCCATCGATACAAGTTCCCCCATTTCGGCACAAGTCATTGGTGCAGTCGTCGATGTTCACCTCACAATTGCGACCTACAAAATAAGAAAATTCAATCCAAAATCCCAAAAAAATCCCAAAATGTCCACCTGTATATCCAGCTACGCACGAACACGTGTAATTGGCCAGCGAATCCCTACAGTTGCCACCATGTTGACACGGATTCGACTGACATTCGTCGACATCAACTTCGCATCGGTATCCGCCGTAACCCTTCGGACACACGCACGTAAATCTACCGACTCCATCTTCGCAAGTTCCGCCATTCACGCACGGATCCGAAGCGCATTCGTTGACATCGGACAAGCATCTGGCACCGAAATAACCTCGTGGACACTTGCATTTAAATCCGTTAATGTGATCGATGCATTCGCCTCCATTGGCGCACGGACTCGAGTCGCATTCGTTGACGTCAGTTTCGCAGTGGGTGCCTGTAAAACCAGGCACGCACTGGCAATAGTACGAGTGGACGCCGTCGACGCAAGTGGCGCCGTTGACGCACGGGTTGGAAAAGCATTCGTTCACGTTGTACTCGCAGTTCCTTCCGGTCGTTCCGGGTCTGCATCGACATTCGTAACTGCTGATTAAATCCACACACTTTCCTCCGTATTGGCACGGATTGCTCTCGCATTCGTTGATCTGCGTCCGACACAACCGTCCCGTGTACCCGGGACGGCAAATGCAACTGAACGAATTCATTCCGTCAGTGCAGTCGCCGTGACGACACGGCGATGATTGACAATCGTTGATGTTGGTCTCGCAGTCCGTGCCGGTCAATCCGGGTGGACATTCGCACGTGTAGCCGGCAACGACGTCTCTGCAAGAGCCGCCGTTCTGACACGGTTGACTCGTGCAGTCGTCGATGTTGGTTTGACAACGTTTGCCGGCGTAACCGTTTGGACATCGACATTTGTAGGAATTAATCAGGTCGGTGCAAATGCCACCGCTTAGGCACGGGTTCGGATTGCATTCGTCTAGATCCACTTGACAGTAAGCGCCGGTGTATCCTGTTAAGTAGATTTTTAAATTTAGATTTTTAACATATCCGAGCCAGCAATCTGCGGATCGGATTGGACAGATCCGCGGACTGATCCGAACGATCCGCGAACTTGCAAAACTGCTTTTTGGTAACGTTTTGGTGACGTTTTGTGCAGAAAAAAAAGCCCAAAAGGTCACCAAAACGTCTCCAAAAAGCTGAAAAACGACCAAAACGAAATCAGCCGCTATTTTTTTTTAAAAGTTAGATCGAGATAACCCTCAGTCAAGCAGTTTAAAAATGCTGTTTACCATAAATGGTCTAATAGAACACCCGCGTTCTATTGACAAAACCTAAATTCGCCCCGCAATTTGGTCAATTTAAATTTAAACATTTACTTTTACTAGGTGCATTGTGCATTCATAAAGTCATCTAAACCCTTTTCAAAAGTAAGCAAAGAAAATGGCAAAATCTACCAGGCATACAGACGCAACGGAATGCTCCTCTGTCGTCCAGACACGTTCCATCGTTTTGGCATGGATCCGAATCGCATTCATTTATATTTACTTCGCATCGCGGACCAGCGAATCCTTTACTACAATTACATATAAACGAACCGGGAATGTTGACGCAAACCCCGTCGTGTTCACAAGGAAAACCTAGAATTGACCAATGATAATATTCGTTAGTCGCACATCTTCCATTTATTTTATTCATTCTGTACCTTCTTCGCACTCGTTCACGTCCTCTGAGCAGTCCACCCCTTTGTACCCATTAGGGCACGCACAAACGTAAGTACCGTAGATAGGACTCGTATTGCAAATGGCACCAGAGTGGCAGGGATTACTGGCACAGGCGTCATCAAGATGGCATAGAAGACCTAGTGCGACAATTATGGGACGTGTTGATATGTGGAAAATTGTACGTAATTAAGTATGGCTTCGTAATTAGGGGGTGAAAAGGCTTGAATATGAAATTGGTTGCAGGAAATGAATCATTGTGACAGTAGACATGTCTTTGTAATTTGAAATAAAATACAATCCCCGTTTTTTTTACTTGAAGAAGAACCTTGAAATTTTTCCATTAATCATTACTATGATAATTCTCGAAAATAAAAAAATAGATATGAGGAAGAATGTTGGCATCCAATGTGTTCCACTAAACACCAATTTTAGTACAGTATCTATCTATCCCAAGTGTTTTAATGGCCCCATTTATCATCAAGTGTACAATAAGAATCGACTTTTACCTGTTTTCCCAGCAGGACATTCGCAGAAAAAGGCGCTAACTCTGTCATGGCATGTTGCGCCATTGAAACAAGCAGTACCAGCACAATCGTCGATATTTTCACTGCAGTCTGGGCCGGTCCAACCATTGACGCAAATGCATGAAAATCCACCGAATATGTTCGTGCATGTTGCTCCATTCTTACACACGCTGGGTTTCAAGGCACACTCGTCCACATCCTTTGAACAATACCGATCTACAAAAAAAATAAGCATAAATAAAATTATCACAATTTAAAGAATAAAAGTGCAAATAGTTATAACTATTAAAACAACATACCAGTATAAGTGGCTGGACAATGGCAGGTATAACTGTTAATTCCATCCACACATGTAGCTCCATTTTTACATAAATTACCCGGACAGTCATCAATATTAGTTTCGCATTCAGCTCCGGTGAAACCTGTAAGCAAAAAAGATCAGTCACGTGCTGCACGTTGTAGTTTGTTTTTAAATTGCTAACGCTAATTTAAAAAAATCATAAAAAGTGAAAATTGATTTTAGAGTAACAACGAATTCAGATCAAGGTTTCCCGTTCCTTCAATTAAAATTCAACGAAAACAAAAAGCAAAAAAAAAAAAGTCTTAGTTTTCGCTTTTTGATCTATTTCGGGCATTCAGTTTCTTATGTGGTAAATCCATTACCGTAATTCCTCTAATAGCGCACCCGCACGCTATTTGCAAAAAAAATCTTAGCCCCGCGCGTTATTGCAATAAGTGGGTTGTCAACTGTTTTTCCGACTCGTTCTGCCGACGTTTTGCCATTTCTTGTTGTTTTTAGTTATTATTTTGCCATTTTTTCCCTGTTTTATGCCGTTTTTTTGTTTTTTTTTAATGTTTTCGGCAAAATGTCGGCAAAACGACGGCAAAACGTCGGCAGAACGAGTCGAAAAACGGTACTGTATTTCACCCGCGCGCTATTCGAGATCCGCACGCTATTTACAAAAATATTTTATCCCCGCGCCTTATTCGAGGCCCGCGCGCAATTGGAAGCCCGCGTACTAATGGAGGAAATACGGTATTTTCATTTGATTTTTAAATTCCTTTCACTAAGATATAATTAAATGTTTTTACAACATTTCAACATTTTTTTAGGGCAAACATAAGTGACGGGAGTTCTCCCTTCTAATACAAAAAGAGTTTGTTAATGATGACTTAACATTAATTTTTTGCATAAAGTATATATGTATGTATGTGAACCCAATCTGTTCACAGTGAGGTCAGACACCCCATCGAAGCAGAGATTAACTTACAAGCGATTACCCGAATACAAGACGTAATGGCGACACACCCTGGGAATGTTCTCATCCACAGGAAGGAACAACCGCTCAAGCTTAGTAAAGGCTAATCTAATTCCATTCCATCAATTTAAACATTATTGGCGTTTTCACTTTTTTGCGTTTTAAGGTCAGCTCGGCTTTTTTCTTTGATGTTTTCTTTAATTTCAGGACGTTGTTTGTAGGGATGGTGGCAGTTTCATCTACTTTCCCCCTCCTTTTTTTTCTTCTGCATCTGCAACTTTCTCTCTGAATTTTTGGGCTTCTATAGGGTATAATGCTGTGAAGCACCACTCTGTATCTTTTGCCCCTTAGTTGCTGTTGAGGTATCGCTCCTCATTGATGGCATTGTTGATGTGGAAGCTCTCAAGGGCACTATTCAAACTATTCCCCTGAAATATCAGTGTATTTCCCCTGAAACATCAGTGGATTTCCCCTGAAATGTCAGTACAAATAGCCTGTGTACTATTCCCCTTGAAATATCAGTGAAAATAGCCTGTGTGCTATATCCCCTGAATTTTCAGGGAAATTAGCCTCAGCCTTAAAAAAAATATTAGGTTAAAAAATTTTGAAAAAAATTTTTCATGAAATCTCTTTGTTTATCCACTACTTTTGACTTCAATCTCAATTATTTTTTTCATACGCTTTCAACTTATAAAAACTTGATGAAATTTCAGCATGATAATGAGTCATCAAAGAATAGAATCAATTTCATTGATTTTTGAAAAATTTTTTTTGGCTTTGGGTCAAAAATGACCCGGGTTGGGTGAGAAAGGGATTTTATTTTGGTTGGTAACGATTTCTGACATAACTTACAGTAGGCTGTCGTATTTGTTCCGTTGGTTTCGTTGTTGGTATTCCATGCAAAAGTAGCTTTCCAGTCTTTGGTGTATTTGCACACTCCTCTCTTTCGTTTAAAGAATTCGAAACCTCGCTGCTGTCACTCTTATCACTGGACGCCATTTTAGGTCAGTACACTATTTTTTGAAAAAAAATAGTGAACTTGATCTGAAAATAGCAAACTGTCCACTCAAATATTGGACTCCTGGCAATCCTATATTTACCTTGACATCAGCAAAACATTCCCACTAATCCTAAAACCATTAGTAATGAATGCATGCAACCCTCCCAAAAAAGTAGCTACCAAACAAAGTGAGAGGCTTAATACTTAAAAGGAAATTATTTTTTTCTCCCCAAAGCGCTACAAATTGACAGACACCATTTCTGCTTCATTAAAATTCAACCAACATCCATTACTTTTTCTTTTAAGAATAATAGCTCAAAATTAAACGGCACTTACCCATTGGGCATTTGCATTGATAATTGAGTGAATCGATGGATATGCAAGTGCCTCCATGTTGACAGGGACTGGGATCACATGGTATATATTTGCTCTCACAATTTTGTCCTGTGTATCCTTGTTCACAGTTACATCTAAAATGAGATCAAAGATTAAGATTAGATAAAGGCACTTACGAAACATACAAAATGGCATCCAACTAAAATGTTATGTATTATTTCGTGCAATTGCACTGGTCACGGCTAACACTAGGCGCATTCATAAAGTCATTTAAACTGGTTTAAATTTTTTAACCCGTTTCAATGACTGAATACTCCAATCAAATCGAAGGATTGCTGTACGGTTTATTAGATCAATTGAATTTACCTGTAGGATCCTATGGTGTTTGTACATGCACCTCGTTTGCACACCTCTTTGGCACATTCATCGATGTCTTCGGTACAAGTAAATCCGAAATATCCTAGTGGACATGTGCATTTGTAAGAGTCCTTGAATGAGAGGCAGGTGGCACCATTGCGGCAAGGTTGTGACGCGCAGTGGTCGACTTGCTCGCAATAAGAACCTATTAACGCAGAAAACGATCACCAACTTTTCCTATTTTCCAATTAATAACACCAGTATAGAAATTAAAATGGTACGGCACGATTTGTCAAAGGTTAATTCGACTAAGTCAGCGTTTCCCAAAGTGTGCTCCGCGGAGCCCTAGGGCTCCGGGAGATACCTTAAAGACATAAAAGAACTATGTAAAAATAGGATTAGAGGCTCCGCACACAATTATTAGGGGCTCCATGAAAATTCGTATGCTTTTGGAGGGCTCCGCAGCTCCAAAAGTTTGGGAAACACTGCTCTAAGTCGTTGTAGATCACCTTTCAAATGAAATTACTATTAGAAGTTGCACATACCTTTGAATCCAATTCTACAGGCACACGTATAGTTGTCTAGAGTAAACAGGGTACAAGTTCCACCATTCCAACACGGGTTTGAATCACAGCTATTGGGCACAACAATTTCGCACAGTGAAGCGGAATATCCGACCGGACATGTGCAAGAAAACTTAGGCCCATTTGTTGAGCTTAAGTGTACGTTGCACGTGCCTCCGTTCTGACACCACGGCCCTGGTCCGTTATGGCAAGGGTTGGGATGTTGACAGTACTCGCCAACGAACGTTTGCGAACAACTGAAATTAAAGAACAAAGTAGTTTGGATTAATAAACTAAACACTTTTCGTGTTCAATCATGGATGATTGTCATTGAACCTTTTTTCAAACTTAATGAATAAGATTATAGTCACAACTAAAGATGTTAAACAGGAAATTAATGGCTCACTATTATGATTTCTAGTAAGTCAACCTCATAAAGGAGCGTTGAAGACTTCAGCAAAACTCGATTCAAACAAGCACATTTAGATTTCATTTGTTAAAGAATTGGAAATTAATGTGGTTTTCATCGAATTTCCCACATTAACATTTCCATCTTTAGTTTTTCTCTTTGCACAACAATACACCTCTCACGATTGCAGCTCAGTCCGGAAATCCTGAGTATGAAATGTCAACATTCATGGCCGCTGTCTGTCTTAGATTTTGAAGGGGATTTGTTCACTTTATCGACGGGTCGTTTTATCGATAATCCGGTTAAGTTAAGTTAAGTTAAGCTAACTTAAGTTAACGGTTAAGTTAGATTAGGTTAGGTATGTTTTATCGAACGGTATGTTTAACGACCATTCGATAAAACGACTCGTCGATAAAGTGAACCGGCATCTTTCGAAGCCAGAAATGATAAAATCGGCTATTGTTGGCCATTACCCTAAGACTGTATCTGCATTCGAAAAGGCTTTAGACTAAAGCTGGGTTCACATGTGCAAAGCACAACATGTGAACTAGGCTTTAGTATCATTTTTAAACTGGTTGACTGAAGTTATCACGATCTAACTTAAGAAAGGCAGCTGATTTCGATTGCTTTTAGGCGCAGTGGGCTTGCACACAGCATCTAAACAGCAAAACATGTTTATCTGCAATTTTAAACTGACTTTTCAAATGAAGCTACTATAGGCACACTCATGAAGTCATTTAAACTGGTTTATCTTTTTTAAACCAGTCTAAATGTAATATTAACACGCAAGATTTTACATTTAGACTACGGTAGTTCCTTTATCAAAAATATTTCAGAAATAAATAAAAGCACGGTTGCTTTGACTTTCAAAACAAAAGCTGTAAATAAATTTATTAAAAGTCCGAAATTTTGGGGTTACAGTTTCATGCGTATCCCACACACTTTCAATTATAGTGCAAATCAACTGACAAAGAACTAACAAAGAACAAGAGTTCATGAACTGACTTCACAGGTCAATGTTAATACTGACTGAACTTAAAATCTAAAACCCATAAAATAATTTTATTTCTATTTCACCAACCAATAATTCTTAGATTTTGGAAACTCTTTCTCATTCACCAGTCAGAATGTCAAAAATGCTATTAAACCAGATAAGAAGTAGACAAAGTGACCACTTCCTACCACCAATTTTACACCTTCTTGCCTCTACTTCCATTTTTCTTCTTATTATTATTTAAATAATGATACCATATGATAATTAAAATGATATCCATAATTATTTCCTTAGAAACCAATGGCGGATAAGATTGTTTCTTGTCTTTTGCAGTTTTTGTTTGAAATGCCACCTGTTTGAAAGCCATCTGTGCGCATCTTCTCGCTCGCCAAAGTTATTTTCAGTGTCCTGGAGAGTAAAATATCTGACGGGAAGAACATATCCGTCGGCATCCGAGTTGGAGGTAAGAAGAAGCCAAGAGAGGTTTTACTTACTTGCAGAAGGCTTCCCCTTTTGGATTGGATAAACAGGAGGCGCCATTCTTGCATGGGTTGGGAGAACATGAGACGATGGCTGAAAATTAATCCAAAGAAAAATTACTTTTTAGTTTCTACTTGAGATTTGGAGATGAATGCAAATTTATTGCGCGAAACGTGAAGATATTCCCACTTTCACAGAAGAATTCATAAAAACTTTGCCAAGTTTGATCCTTAAGACTAGGATAAAATGAAATCGATTAGATGCTCCCATTAAGGGGAGCATCTAATCGATTTCATTTTATCCTACACGATTAAACATTACAAAAACTGTCCAAAAAGATCCATTCCACCGATTCCCTTTGAAAAATAAATAAATTGCGACAAATATACGAATGCAAGATGGTTTTAATGGGCCCGTGTTGACACCAGCTGTAACTCGATCGAGAGTACAAGTGTTTTCGGCCATCTGATTCAAAAATTACTGACACCACGTGATGGAATCTGGATCTGATTGAACCGAAACTTTAAACAGAAGAGAAAAGTGAAACCAAAAAAAAAAATATCAAGTTTTTAGACCAAAATAAATGGATTTTTAGACAAAAAAATTTAACTCGCAGATAGTGTCAAACGAGTGTCTTAAGATCTAAAAATAAGTGATACTTCTATACCTTGAACACTGTTTACACCAACGATGATCAAAAGTCCAAAAATGAGAAAACACATTCCGATTTTGGAGTAATCCGTTAAAATGGTTTCCAATATCACCGACTACATGAATGTTGTTGATTTCCGAGCGCAATCCGTGAAAACAGTTATTAAAATCGCCGACTTCCTCAATCTCCAAAGGCGCACATGGATTGCGAAGTCAGCGAATGCCGCGGGTGTGAGCGAGCACCCGTATCCGTGCGCGCGACTCGTGGGAAAATATCACTGGTTGTTGTTAACGACCATTCATCGTTAAAGTTAATTTCTTTTCGATAAAATATCTCAATATCGTTATTCCATCAGTGGAATGACACAATTGTTTATGTAAAATAAAGGGAAAACTTTTAATCAACTTCTGGGTGTGGGATTACCTTTTTGCGTTGTGGAAGGATATGACCGAAGCACTCGGATCAACAAGTTGCTCTTTAATGGCCAATCAGAGTGAGGTTTGAACCCCTAGAGGCAAGATTGAGACGAAAACATATGTGGAACTTTAAATTAAATAACCATTTTTCCCGGATAATTTATTTCTTTTTTTTTTCCCTCCAAAAACTTTTCTTTGGATCAGCCGAAAAGGCGAGAGAACTGTAAAAAATAATTAAAATAAAATTTAATCTCGAGAAATATGAAAAATGAAATAAATAAATTGCTTGTACTTACAGAAACGGCCACCAGTTGAACGGGTTCGTCCTCAGAGTGGATTTAGCATCGAACAGAAATCAAGCATCCACAGGTACGACTTGCCTCCTCTTTCTACCCAATTTAATTTATTCATTTATTTAGACGCTGGAGCTGCACGGTTTTTGAAGTGAAACTTCTTTTGTCGCTTAATTAGAGCGATTTTTTAATACGGCGCAACAACGTTGTTCGGCTAATGCTGTTGCTGCACCATCCACATTCACAGTCTCTGTAAACCACACGAAAGCAAATACCATCAGAAGATACTTGTTCATATTTTTTGAATAAAATCTATAAAAAAAATCGTTAAATCGTAACTTTATAAATTAGAAACTACTTGACTGCAGTGCAAAAATGACATTTTTTAGTGCAAAATGACACTTTTTAGTGCAAAAATGACATTTTTTAGTGCAAAAATGACATTTTTTTTAGTGAAATAGATTGGAACAAAACATTTAGGACTTAAAGCATTTTGTTAAAATATTTACCTTGGTTGCAATTTTACTGGTGGAGCCTGAAAAATAGCTGGTACTATACAACATTTGACACATTCTGCAACACATTGAAGGAAACACATTCTGTCAGTTGTGCAGTCAGCACTTGAATTGCATGCAACACATCGAGTTAAATAATTGCTTTTGTAAGGACACCCAACAAAAATATAAGATTCCATACTCATCAAGGTAGTTGTTTGGTCTGCTTGCAGGTTTACTTCTATAATAACCCCAAAAAGGATTGCTATGCAAACTTTCATTATCAATAACTATTTGTTTAGCTGATAAACAACTCCTGATTTTTATTAAGCTTACTTGCTCAATAGAATCCATCCTTAATTTTATTGCTGTGAAAAGATATTTGAAGATTTTATTAATTTAATCTGCATTAATCTTTTATTTGTCAATTATTTTGAGTTACATAATGGAAATACTGAAATGTGTACAATTATTACATTTGTAGAGCAAATCCAATATTTTTAACAGTCTGCTCTTGAGGGACAACAGTAAGACTTACGCCCGATCCCACATGGTTTACCATCACCATATTTGCTGTTTTTACATTTGATCTCATTCTTCTTACAATAACCATTGCAAATTGGTGCTGTTCCATCCCAACGACAACCTGCTGCCACTTCGTTCAACCCCAAAACCATTAGAAAAGCAAAAAGAAACAGGTACATCTTCATACTGCTGACTAAAACAGAGGAGAAATATTTTTTAATGAAAAGCAATGTTGGCTAGAAACGGAAAAATAGGTTGGAATTGGTTGGGAAAAGGTTTTCAATTAATGAATTCTATTGCAATCCAAAAAAACTTACCTAGGTCCTCACTTGGATACTCGATACAAATATGCTGGTGGGATGAGCTTTTGCTTGGTTATAGTTGATTAGTTTTGGAAAACTGTATCATCTGAAGTTAATGCTGAACAATATATAGGAAATATAGCTCCTATTAGCATGACTCAACTGTGAGTAGTAATAATGATCGTAATTGCAACATTTGGTGGAAATCGCTCAAATTAAGCAATTAGATGCACACCTGAAAGTGTGGTAATACTTACTGGTCTTATGGTTGCAATACTCTGCATTTGATGGAAAAACGCTCAAGTTAAGCAGTTAAATGTTCACCAGCAAGTGTGAAATGCGAGAAGCCCCCCCCCCCCCCTCCCAGACCAAAAATGACAAAACTGACATCTTCACAACTTTTTCAAACAAAAGAAAACGAATTTGCATGCAAAAAAATGTGTTTTAGTGAGAAAAATTCATTTTAATCTGAAAATTTCATTTTCACACAAAACAGTGCACTATTAACATGGCTCAACTGTGTATGGTAATAATGATCGTAATTGCAACATTTGGGGGAAATATAATCAAATTAACCAATTATATGTACACCAGCAAGTGTGCGGAAATGATTATCGAAGTTTCAACATTTACTGGAAATTCTCACAAATTGTTGAAAAAGAACTGGAACCTAGCACTTATTCTTCTTGAATAACACTAAGTTAAAACACAGGAAAAACATGACATGGGCGCAGCCATCTTGGCTGAAGACAGAGACATGTGATCAGCTGATTTGTCCTTAATCAAAGGACCAAGAGAATCGAATCATGTGATCATCAGGTATCAGAAATTGTCACCAGATGGCGTAATTCAATCACCAATCAATCACATGATTCTATACAGTTTGAATACAGCCTCAAAGCAGACCCCACATAAAATCATCTACATCATTACACAGCATTCATCTTATAAACAATCAGATTATCCAAGAACAAATACAACAGATGCAATGATTTAAGATCCAACCCCCCCCCTCTCCCCCACCCTATATTGCTATGAGTAAAATAAAGTTGACATCGTACATTTACATAATTACAAATACAATACTGTACTCCCAATTGTAAACAGACAATCAATTTGCCATGATGTATGTAAGAGCCATGTCTTAAAATCTAAGACATGGCTCTTACAGAGAAGCATAGTTTGAAATACAGCTGTGGAACCAACACGCTGCTGGGGTTGTCGTCGCCCAATGAAATGTCACCAAACCCAGGAAAACAGACCAAGAGTCGAAGTCTGAATTGTTTAGTTTTTCTATTTAATTCAGCATCTCATTTATGGAACCGGACCCGAGACCAACATTAGTTTAACTTAGAGTCTTAAATTGGAATAATGTAATCGTTTGAAATAAATATAAATTCAATTAAACTCAAACCATATTGCTTCCTAATTTCGTTTCCTACTGCAACACAGGTATACTCAGACTCTTAACCACGGTAAGTCGGATCACAACAGCTTTACTTTTTCTTTGCTTAATTCTTAATTAATGGATATTGTTTATTTGTGTGGAATTAATTTTCTAGACCATCTTTTCATTTTATTGATACATTTTGCTTTTAAACATGAAGCGTCGTAACTCCACTCGCGCCATCTGTTATTAGACCCGACAAACACGATGTAAAAGCGTTACATTCCGCAAATACATGTAAATTGCTAACTCGTATCCATTCAGAAAAAAACAAAAATAAATAAAAACTTATTATTTGATTTTTGTCTATTTTTTTATTTACAAATGGCCGACACGGCAACAAAGCGCATACAAAATTTTAATAAACCAATTTCGTATCTCAGACGAAGATAAGGAAAAAATGAAACTATGAGTTATCCATTACGACGTCTAAAACACACACGACGAATAAATCTACGACGAAATCGAAAGCAACACTCGCGAAATCCATCACCAACCGCGGCAACAACTGATTGGTTGTTGTATCCAAGTTTCGTCCGACATCAATAGATGACGCTATGCAGGAAAATCTATTTCGTTCTCACAGAAACATCGAGGAAACACCGAACAAATTCACACAAACAACAAACCGAAAGTAACACCACAAAAACCACCCTACCAATCACCACTTATTTCTCCATCACATCCAATTTTCTTTCGCCTTAAACGCAGAAAATGAGTTCGAACCAAGAAGACGAAACCAACTCCTTCGATGACTCGCAACCACGCCAACCAGAACCGCGCGGTTTCGCCGCATTATCGGTGATATTTATCGAATTAAACCCGCAAAACCACGAATATTAATCCGTTTTTTCAACCCTCCATTCCAGCTGCATTTATCCCAGCACAAAATCGATTTCGCACTAGTTTGTACCCGACTTGGAACAGTAATTTTCACATTACTTTACCTCCTACCACTTTTCAAGTACGAAAAATCTTCGCAAATTCATTTAAAACATTAAAATTAACTTTATTTCTCGTTCGATTAGCGTTAATCCATACACGTGTTACCAAAGGGCGCTCATGAGCAATGCAGCGACGAGCGCGCTACGACTACATCAGCGGTTGCCGGACGTGCGATTGACGCGCGAATTCCTCGCACAACTTTTAGTCGAAGACAGTTGTCATTATCTGTTTTATTCCATCATATTTCTCAACGCGTATCCGATGACCCTCGTGTTGTTGCCCGTTGCCTTGTTCGCGCTTCTCCACGCTTCGAGTTATTTGATCACACTTTTAAACGTGCGTTGAATGAAAATCGATGAAAATCGAAAAATAGTGTAATGTCCTAATTTTTATTTTCAGATTGTCCACTACGTCAACTGGTGGGGGTACCGATCGCTACAGTCGATCGTGCTGCAACAACGCCACATTTTGCGACTCGTTGCATTCACCGAGATCTCTCTCATGTTCTTTTCGATTTGTTTAATCTTCACGTATGCCGAACTGTAATTCAAACCTAAATTCACAACTAATTTCCATTTTGTTTTCAAATTTTTTAATCTAGTGGTAAAATGAGCTTCGTCATTCCATTCGTTTACTACCGATTTATCACGTTACGGTACTCGTCGCGACGAAATCCATACACCAAGTGAATTTTCCCGTTGAATTTTTCAACTTTTTGATTTAATTATTTATTTTATTTATTTAATTTAGGGAAATGTTCCACGATTTGAGGGTGTTCATCCAATATCACATCGAGAGACCGGGCTTTCCGGTCGTCGTGCGGAACCTCGCGTACAGGGCGATCGAAATGATCGGTCGTTTGGAGCCCCCTACTGTCGCCCAGTGATTTTTCTTCGATAAACTTTCCTACATTTCTATAGACAATTAAGTACGAAGAAAATCAAACAAATCGATTGAAATTTCAATTAATTTTTTTTCCTTTTTTTTAGGTAATTTAATATTCAGATTTTAGAATTAAAAAAAGACATTAAAAATATGCATTTTGATTGATACGATACTTCGATTTTCTAGTTATTTATTGAAATTCGAGTATAAAAAAACAAGAAAAAGAAATGATACAATTGGAATACGTCATAAATAATCGTTAGGGAGTCGTTGAATGGGAAGACAATGGTTGCGCTACGTTTGGCATTGATAAATGAGTCGGAAAAGCGTTTAGTAAATACTGTTTTTGAGTAAATTTGGCTAAATTTGGCTATTTTTTCTTGTTTTTGCCCAGAGTCAGGGTGAGGGATTGTTGCGATTGAGCTAAGGTGACTTTGAGTTTGTTGAACGTGTTGATTTCGTCCTCGAGCTGCTTTTTCGCGTCCTCCAGTTTCTTTTTCTCGTCCGCGTGTTGACGTTTCAAATTGTCGAACTTGCCATGAAGCTGTTTTCGATTTAAATTTTTAATTAAAAGAGAAGGAAAATTTTGTAAGGGATTTTTTGTTTTTAAAAGAACAAACCTCTTTTTCAGCTTCTTTTAGTTCGGCTTCCTTATCTCTGACGCGAGCAACAAATAATTGTCGCATTTCATCTTCCTTGCGTTGTAATGCCTGCACAAATGGAATAAAAAAATTAATTCAAAAAAACATAAAAAGGATGAAATTGATTGAAATAGTCAACTATTTCACTAAAAAAGGATGAAATTGTTCAAAATAAACAAGTATTTCACTAAAAAAAGGATGAAATTGATTGAAAAAGTCAAATATTTCACTAAAAAAGGATCAAATTGATTGAAAAAGTTAAATATTTCACTAAAACAGGATCAAATTGATTGAACAAGTCAAATATTTCACTAAAAAAGATGAAATTGATTGAAAAAGTCTAATATTTCACTAAAACAGGATCGAATTGAGCAAAAAATAATGAAAACCACCAGAAAATAAATGCAAATCACACGAAACACGAGTGAAAAAACCCAAATTCCGTTCCGAAAAAGAATTAACGTGAGTTCAAACAAATCTTCCTCACTTGCAAATGCTCCTGGCGCTTCTGTTCGTAAGTTTCTTGGAAGCTTATCGGCTTATTGTCAGCATCGACATCCGAAAAGCCCATCTGCTCGAGATGCACCCGTCGATACAACTCGTAATGTCGCGTATGAGTCTGTTCGCGCATATCCTCCATATTCGTCCGAATGAGCATCTCGCGCAGTTTCACATAATCGCAGTGCGTCTCGTTCTCAACTAAAAACAAAAATAATCCAAAAAAACCTCAAAAAATAAATAAATAAACAAATAAATAAATAAATCCAAACCTTGGACGATCCCCCACGGATACTGGCGCGCGCGCACCATCTTATTTCCAGCTCGAACGAAATCGGTGCTACCGACAACCGCGAACGGCAAGTGGCCGTTCATGCTGGAATTGACCTCGCTCACGGTTTCGTCATCAGTTGGAAATTGGTAAATCTGCACGCCGTTACTCACCAACTCGCTCATTATCTGCAAATCCAACGAAAAAATCAATAAAAACGAACGGAAAAATCGATTATTTGATTTTTTTTTGTTTGTCACCTTTATTTTGAATTTTTGCAGTTCGGTTTTGGTAATCGTGTCGGCTTTGGCGATGATCGGAATAATGTTCACTTTACTGTCGAGTTTCTTCATGCAAACTAAATCAATGGCTTTCAGGCTGAAAGAATTTCACAAATATTGCAACGGATAAGTGGCTTTTGATTAAAATTTTTGATTTTTTGAGGCGATTTTGACTATTTTTTGCATTTTTGTGTTTGATTTTGTCATTTTTGAAGGAAATTTTGATTTTTCACTAAAATTTTTAATTTTTCGGACGAAAATTTCATTTTTTGAATGAAATTTTGGTTTTATTTATGTAAAATTTGATATTTTTGGGGAAAATATTTAATTTTTATGGATTTTTGGTGTTGGATTTTGTAATTTTGGGATTTTTGACTGGAATTTGTGAGGATTTTTAGGATTGGGAAGCTCTGGAATAGTGTAATCACCCGTGGCCTGTAGGGCAGATGAAATAGAGGCATAGATGGATGCGAGTGTCGTGGTAAGTCGAAAAGGATCTTTTGATTTTCAACTCTTCCTGCAAGTACGCTTCGAACTTGAAGTCGATGTAATCCACGATCGACTTGAAACTGTCCTCCTTATTGATTTGGTCTCCATAACCGACTGTATCGACAATAGTCAGCTTCAAACGAACGTTGCTTTCCTGCAATTCTAATTCGAAAATAAATATTAAACAAATTTACAACAACATTTATCAGGGCCACCGCTGTTTTCCGACTAAAACTGGAAATTATGTACACAGAAATGCACTTTTGCATCTAAAAATATCTCGATTTGTGCATAAAATGCAATTTTTCATCCGAAAAAACTGTTTTAAATCCAGTTTTGCGACCAAAACACTCTTTTTGCACATAAAAGCGCAATTTTTCATCCAACTCATATTTACGCAATAAACAATTCACTTTTTCACCAAAAATGATCATTTTTATACATAAATATGCAGTTTTACGTCTGAAAAAACTGTTTTTCATCCAATTTTGCAGCCAAAACACTCTTTTTGCACATAAAATGCAATTTTTCACCCGAAAAAACTGTTTTTAATCCAGTTTTGCGACCAAAACAGTGTTTTTGCACATAAAAATCCAATTTTTCATCCAACTCATATTTAAGCAGCCAAAATTTCACTTTTTCACCAGAAATTATCATTTTTGTACATAAGTGTGCAGTTTTTCACCAAAACTCTCATTTTTTTTATCTAAAAATGTAACATTTTATCCAAAACTCCTATTTAAGCACCAACAAATGCACTTCTCCACCAAAAACGATCACTATTGTACATAAACACCGAGTTTTTGTCGAAAAAATTGACTTTTTTGGCCCACACATCTGAAATCCAATCAAATCCAATTCAATACCATAAGTGTGAGCTTTTAACTTCACTCCAGGTAGATTATGCGGGCTAGCAGTCGATTCGAAGCTCGTATTGAACAAAGAATCGATCAGAGTTGATTTCCCCACTCCAGTTTCACCTAAAACGAAAAATATCATTCAATAACATAAAATAAAATAAAATAATCGACAACAAATATTTATCAAAATTTGCCGGCCATTTCTTTACCGATGCAAAGTATGTTGAACGTAAAACCCCCCTGTACGGATTTGTTTACTAATTGGTCGGGAAGACTGTCGAAACCAACGTGACCGGTCAATTTCAACGCACGAATCTGCTCAGGGTTCTGAAATGGCAAAGACAAACGTTAGAGCCTGCGCAGCATTTCCTATGTGTTTTTATCTGGCGATCGAGCCACTCCTTAATGTTGGCAAATGTTGCATTTCAACTTACAGTCGGACGTTGAACATCCACTGCAGCCATTTTCTGTGTGTTGCGGTGTCGGATTACCGATGCGAAGCAATTATTTGCGAATGATTTAAAACGGTTCTTTTAAAACTGAAGTTAATTGTAATGGGAAACGGTACAGGAAAAGCCGCGATGAGTAATGATGACGGTTTGCAAATACTCTCGTTACCGCGTCATCGCATCTCGCACCTGTCCGACTTTTCCGCACTTTTCGTTCATTTAAAAAAGAATAAAATTCTCTTCTAAAATTCAAACTCGGAGGATATCTTCTGATAATGTATTTATTTATTTTATTAAACTAAAATAAATTCGAACGAATAGAAATGAAATTAATTTATTTTATAAGTCTGTCGTGTTCTAGACGTTTTAAGTTTTTATTACTTTTTTGCTTACTCAATTGAAATTCAGATGAAATAGCATTTTAAGCATAAAAATCGAAATTTTCAGCCTAAACTTAACTGAAATGCCAACAATCTAAAATTCATCACTTTCAAAATCCAAAATTCAACCTCCAAAATTCAACCTCCTGTTCTACAGAACCCCAGGAGAGGGCGCAGCCTTCCTTCGTAGTGATGTATCTCCGTCCGCATAGCAACAGTCCTGCATGCGCAAGCGCTTGGCGCAAGCGTGTGCTGGCTTCAAAGCATGTTTGTCGTTCGTTTTCGTTCTTTTTCGTTCGATCTGATCCGATGGGTAAAATCGATGTAGAAACAGATTATTCTCTAGTGGGAAGCAGTCAATTCGGATGTTCGAAAGTGCGGCCCGCCCAGGGTGTCACCTGTTTGGGGGTGAAACCCGGCCGCAATTGTAAAATAAATAAATATCTTTGTAAGATTTTTTTTTTTTCAATCGTGGCCGGGTGTCACCCCCAAACGGGTTGGTGTAGCCACAAATAATAACTAGGCCAACAACAAGACGGCAATTACTTTACTGCCCATACACCCGCAATGTAACGTGGTCAACAGTTTACGAGTGAAACGGCGCGTGTAAATTCTCGAGGGATTCTAGCGATTAAATTACAGCGAATGTACAATTTCTACTCCATGAGTATGCATTTGTCACTACAATTCCGCTTCGTGCGAATTGCATTAAGAGAAATTTAAAAAAATTAAAAAAAATTAAAAATTAATTTTCCCCAAAAACAAATGAAAAATAAATTACCACAAAACCATAAAGAAGAAAGTACGAAAATATGAAATTTATATTAAAGTTCTTTATATTTTAGTATTCGTACATTTTGTGCAGTTTTAAAAAAAAAATCACAATCGAAGGTTATTTAAAAGGAAAAACGTTTAAGGGGCGGCACTTCAAAGACTTGCAACATATAATAGTAAGAAAATCTTCTGCACGGCCCTGATTAAAAAATAAAAAATTAAAATCGATCACTGGTTTTTAATTTTTAGAGGTGGTCTTAATATTATCTCATTCACTGTATTTCCATCAAATGTTGCAATTGTGACGTGATGAATTCACGTATTCGCACAATATTCCCACCAGAGCGCACTGTTGACCACTACGTCAGCAAAGCGCGGGGTTTTTAAGTTCTAGGCTAGATTATTCGAGTAATTAATCGAAGTTCTCTAGCCAGCAGAGTTCATACACTACTTTGGTCAAAAGGAAGAACATAAATATAAGTATATTTATGTCCTTTGGTGCAAATGTCTCTCACCAGGGATTAAGTTACTAAACT